>CAKALG010015907.1:0-19963 GCA_916700815.1 Helicolenus hilgendorfi
CGCCCAGCGTGGAAACGAGCATGATGTCGTTGGCCACTGTGGAGCAGAACTTGCTCTTCAGGTCTTCCACCGAACTGAGATGAGACAGGATGAGATAATGTAGTTTATTATCAAGTAACATCTCTCTAATAATCTCACATTATTTAACAGAAGCCCAGAGCAGCCATCATATTACTTTAAAGCCTATTATCATGTGATCACAACTTTATATTCAGGTTATCTCAAGATAACACATTAGATTGTTGGGGAGCTCATATTTGTTTAAAAGCATATTGTAGTTAATTGCACCCTTATCTCAATATATCAAATATTGTTTTCTTTGATCGTGATTTTAATATCTCATGATCATAAGATAAAAAAAGAAGTTACAGTTTTGCAAGTGAAGTGGCCTAAAAATAGCTCTTTGGCTGTTCTATTAAAGAAATAGTTTGAAATACACTTGCTTTGTTGATGAAAAGATCATTACCTCAGTCTGTTCAATAGCTATTGCTAGCAACCAGTTAGCTTAGCTTAGCATAAACACTGGAAACAAGAGGAAAAAGGTAGCTTGGCTCTGTACAAAGGTAACAAAATCCAATTACCAGCAACTTTAAAGCCAACACGTTATATCTTGTTTGTTTAAAAGTTTAAAAACAAAAGGTTGTGGTTTTACGGGGTGTTATGTGCTTGATTATTTCTTGGCCGGTTGCAATGACTTCCTGGAGTCTCTACTGGTTGCTCAGCTACCTCATGGTGATGAAAAAGATTCCCTTTGCCCAGTCTTTGGCTGGCTTTGGCTACGCATACATGTATAGACATGAGAGTGGTATCAAGATTTTCATGAAACCTTCAGCAAGTCAGCAAATAAGTGTATTTATGAACATTTTGCACTATTCCTTTAGCTGTAACTGACAAAAGACTTTGTCTTTAATAGAAAGTATGGGGCCATTATTGTAGCAGAACTATTTGCAAATGTGTGAGGAGAGATGTGTCACTATATCTCAATCCGTGTGTGCGTAATTACATTTAAAAATGTGTAAAATAATCTCTAAATGCGTACTGAGATTTGTGAATGTGTACAGGAATCTGCAAATGTGTATTCAGAATCCGTGAGTGCGTAATCAGATATGTAAATGTGTTGAAAAAAAATCCAAATGGTATTCAGATTTGCAAGTGTATTGAGATTTGTAATTGTGTAGACAAATCTGTAATTGCGTACATAAATATTATTGGCTGAAAAGTCAAAGTATTTGCTCCAAGGACTGGAAATACAGACAAATCATCAGTTACAACTCAATAGGCGTCTCAATTGGCCGTCTATTTACACGTGACTTTTGCTACACTTCTGATGTGGCAGAGATATAAAAATGTGTGTGGAGATTTGTCTGTAGACTCTCTCTGCACTGTGCCTCAGTAGCAATACAGCCTACATATATTTCTCCTTGTGTCAGAAATTGATTCCTGTTAAGTCAAATCTGATCTGTTAATCAATCTTGGTCTTTATTTCTCAGTGTGTTATCCAGTAAGTCATGTGAGGCTAACCCGACATGGACAGACGAGGGCAAAGAAAGTTTATCTTGTCAAAACCATTAATTTCTTGTCTCGACATGATTAAATATTTAAGTCTTCGTAAAAAAAAGCACAACTGCAAGTTGTTATCTCAAGATAGGGAGATGATTAAGTCATGATCACAAGATAAAGGACCTTGGATGAACGAGTAAGACTCTGTATAATTCATCACAATGAGAGGTTAAAAATGTCATACCTGCCACCGTCGTACACCGCCACAAAGTTGCGCTTGCATTCGTTGGAATTGGCCATCTCGTAGTCAAGAAAACGCAGGTAGATCTGTCCAATGCAAGGAGGCAGAGAAATGGGGAAATACAGAGAAAAATGGCAGAGGTCAAAAAAGGTGAATATAACATTTTTCAGCTCCTTCCTATTATTATGTCCCGTGCATCTTATTCATTCTCCCAGAGCCTGATATAGCAGCTCTGTAATGAAATAAGACTGACAGACTGCAGCTTGTACAAAGTCATTACATACGCATATCAAATGAGGACTCGGAGACAGACAGAGTCTATTAGCTTTAGACTCATTATCCATATCTGTTGAGATAAAGCATTACGCAAAAACCTACAACCTTGTTAAACTCTAAGGAGACCTTGGACATTTTTGCCACAGTTAAATTTTTCATTGAAATTCATGGACTCCAAACATATACAGTATATAACAAAGATTTTCAAACCGTGACAGATATATGGACTATTTTATTACCCTAACGATCCCTTGTTGAGTGAAATATCCACCTTGCTATCCACCTTGACTCTTCACAACAGCTATTCTGGGTGAAACTAACACTTCCTTATTGCCTCTGCATCATTGTCTGTCGCTCATTCATCAGGCTGAGATCGCCCAATCACAGCCACGGTTCTGGTTGGCTGCACACGGCACTCGCCATCATTAGGGTTAATGAGTGGGCCGCTCCCGGAACTGTGACAGGGGAATGTGACGCTTTCAAATGCCCAAAGACGAAAGCTGCAGATGGAGCAGGATAATGGACCTTGGAGTGTCAACTCGGCTTCAACAACATGACAAGTGAAATGGATCGGAGAGGGGGAAACAAGCTATCCAATCCAAAGGGATTTCATATTGGTGTCAATAATCTTCCATCTAATAAAGATTTATCAGCCACTCTTTTGGATTTTGTCACAAGAATCAGGGCATTTTTTTGCCTTCAATGGTGTGATACTGGAATTAAATACCGCTCAATGTCACTGCTGGCTTCACAATGCAAAGATGAATGGATACAACACATAGGGAGTATGTGTATGGACTTGTATTGATATTAATGTCTTAATCCTTGCAGCAAGTGCTGGAAGATGGAAGAGGCTCTGGAGACAGTTTCTTAGCAGACCTCAGTGTGGCATGCTGTTGCAGTCTATCAAATAGTACATGGATTTCCAAAACAGTGCCCTTTAAATGTGACAGAAAGAGATGGTAGACATAGAATTTGGTTTCCGCGCAGGGCGGCTGAACCACAGACTGTATATAATAAAATGGACGTAGTCACCGTGATGTAACTCATTGGTTTGTGGACTGCTGTTTTGAGGCCTTGAGTTCGGCAACTCCCAGACCGGACAAAACCGTGGTAATGACCTGTAAATCACAAGGTAGCCACACCCTAAAGCATACCCTGCTTTATGGTCTATTTTACTGTAAATGGGACTATAATTTACTACATGAACATCATACTGTATTGAAGAAGACTTGAAACTAGCGATTGAGACCATAAACTAATGTTTACAATGTTTACTGAGGTAATCAAGTGAGAAGTAGGGTCATTTTCTTATAGATTTCTATACAATCTGACTTATTTTTGCAACCGGAGGAGTCACCCCCTGCTGGCTATTAGAAAGAATGCAGGTTTAAGGCACTTCTGTATTGGCTTCACTTTTCAGACCCCAGAAGAAGCCCACCGTGATGAGCTCAGAAAAACATAATGATTAGGTCAGGGATCTGAGAGGACCCTCACTCGACATTGTAGAAAGTTTCATAAATGCTGCTATTTTTTTCAGAAATATGAAGGATTTAGGCGCTGAAGAAAACTGTCAGCAATCACTTACACTTAACAAGTAAAGAACAAAGTAGTTGTTATGGGTGGATGATGTTTAAAAATGGCTCCATTTCATGCGGCATGTTGCCAAAGACTGAATTTATGTGTTATTGTTAAGGTTACAGTCAAGGTTAAGGTTCAAGAGAGCAGTAATGGGGAAGAAAGCACCTATAAGCATGTTAATTCTGTCACTTGGCCCAGTCATTCTGTCGTCAGCCAAATTAGACATCAAGTGTTCCACCCACAGCACAAAGAATGCAGTTAACGCAGCAGTGTATAACCATAAAAGCTAATTCAATCAGGGGGGACTAATTACAAATGCAAGACAAAGCCGATCAAGTGTACGCTCAACTTTTTGAATTGACTTCATCTGTTAGTAATGGCTGATTAAAGTGACAAACCTTCAATCGTTAAAGGGTATAATTCCCCCCCACCAACTTGACCATTATGCAGTAAGTGATTCTGGATGGAGTCATGACGTTGGTGGTAGTGTTGGCTTTTGTACACACATTTATGGTCCCCAGAAGATGAATCCTACTGATTTTGTCGATCCCCTGATTTTTCATCTGGGATTTTCCCATTGGCTTTTGGATTATTGCAGAAAATAAGCTCTGTGGCAAACAAACGTTTATGATACTCGCACGTTTTGTTCATTAAGATAATCTTCACAAATGAACAACACTTTTATATATGAGATTATATAAGACTATAAACAAACTACATCAGAGTCGCATGAGCTTGAGTATACACAACAAGGCTGTAAAGGTGAATGTGGCGGCGGGATGACGTTTAGTCTCATTTAGCCACTTGTTAGCAAAGGCTTCAAAATTTATGAGAGGGGTATTTATTGATGTATTTTATGTCGTAGAACAAAACGTTGAAATCTCTTGAGCTTGTGTTTACCACAGACCTTATTTCAGGCATCTAAATAGAAACCCATTCAAAAAATCCATTGACTTACAGACGAGGGAACCGGAAGTGCTAACATGTTAACTCAATTCCGGGTTTTAGGACTCAATTCCTGTAGCTCTCTATTAAGGGTACAGTAATAAATATTCATATATACAATTTTTGTTTTTTAACCTGGCATTTCCTCAGAGCTCTGACTGGACTTGTGTTGATCATCATGAAGCTCTGAGAGCTCTGAGTAAAGTGGAGGTACAATTTCTGGATGAATTGCCATCACATTTGGCACAGGCATTCATGTCCCCCTCAGGATGAATTGTAATCACTTAAGGGGATTTTGTGACTTTTCATCTGGCGTTATCATCTGGTCACAATTTTAATTTGTCCAATACTTTGGTTTATGACTAAATAGTAAAAATCCAATACCATTCTCATCAGCCTCAGATGCACTTTGTGTTTAGTGCTAATCAACAAATACTAGCATGCTAAACTAAGATGGGGAACATGGTAAACATTCTAACTGTGTAACATCAGCATGTTAGCATTGTAATTGTGAGCATGTCAGCATGCTGATGTTAGCACTTAGCTCAAAGCGCTGCTGTGCCCACAGTAAGTGCAGCCTCACAGAGCTGCTGGTGTGGCTGTTGACTCTTGGTCTTGTCATTATCTGTGACATATTACAGAGCTGCGCTAATGCACCAGTGCATTACTTGCTTTGAGTTGAGGCCATATACAGTATGATCTATCTGACAACACCCAAGGTCTTTTCACAGATTACAGGATCTCTGCATTAACAACAATGATGAGTTGCATGATGATACTTGCTGTATCCCTCATGTTACAGCTATAGCTAATGGGTTTGTCCTAAATAGGTCTAGTTTCCTGGATGGATAGGGGCTGTGGTGCAATGGAAGTATGACAGAGGAATGATAACTTTTTTTATGTATTAATGCAAGGTAAACCAATTCAGCACCTGTACTATAGTTGGAAAAATAGCACATCTCACTGATCTTATTTATTGCGCCCTTAATCTAGATAGAACATATGCACCACAGCTGTACTACCGTATCTAAAAATGCAACTACTGTTGTCTCGCTGCCAGTGTGAACTGTAAAACTTGAAACACTAGTGCAGGACAGAAGGAAATGCAGCTTAAGGACATGGCTACCATTGGAAGTGCTGATAGTTGCAGGCTAAACTTGAAAGAGACAAAAGTGTTTTCAATTATTGTTATTTGGCGCAGGGGGGACAACACAGTGATAAAAGAAAAAAAAAGGCTTCACACCATGCCGCCACATACTGTACACCCTTTTATGTTGTAAAAGATGACAGCCTTATGGTCTTTGATCAGGAATGTAACGTTTTTTATGACATGAAATAGTGGAAATGGTACCAAAGACTGCGATCGTTTCCATTTCGCTCATGTGCATCCTGCTGAGTTTAAGCATGGAAAAATAATAACTGCAGTTCTTCGTGCCTGTGATATCTTTGCATTCACTAAAGTAAATGTCTGGTCGATGCTATAGTTTCCAGATTTGACTGGAAAGGCCATCAAGAAAGGCCTCATTATGTGAAAGAGACATGCACAAACCAACAGAGCCATAAATAAGAGCTATATTTCTCTACAGCTCTCGTTGCTGAACTCTTCTAACTGGCCCGATGATGAAGAAAAATCAGACTGCAGACGGCATCACAAAGCCAAATGACGGCAATGGATCAGATAGATACAATCGCCAATTTGTAAGGCGAGAGATTGGCTCCAGCAGGAAAATAGGCTGCCTCCTCATTGATTCCGCAGCGCCCAATAATGACGCAGAATCCATCACTGACTGGGGGGAAGAATATGTTCTCACCGTTGCTAAAAGGTTGCGGTAACAGTGTGCGTGCTGTTCATTACAGACAGAATGAATGCCCATATTGTGGCCATTATCTTCATGAAAGGACGGGGAAGGTGTCAGACGGTGCAGGCAGGCGTGGTGGAAAAATACAGACGGTGTAAAACAGACAAGACACAAATGATGTCTGTGGAAAATGCAGTAACTGTTATGAGTCAAAATGAGGCGACTGAAAATATTCCTCTACAACTAACAGCTGTCAGCTGAATTCCGACAGCCGTCCAAACAGAAAAAGAAGCAGAAATGATACTAGAAAAACACAGGATGCTTGACGAGAGGTCTCATATTGTGTATGTAAAAGGGGATGTTGCACAGCCGGGCCACTAACTGAATGTTGTTAATTTGCCAGTAAAAGCGAATTAATAGTTTTTTCGAGGTCATTTCTGCAAAATCTATTCATAGGAAAAAAAAAATGACACATGGTGGTGTAAAGCAATCACATTATGGCATTAAAATTGGTGCATTGCTGTCACTCCTGGCAACAACACATGGTCATTATTGCTTACTTGCAATTATATCTTTCAGGCGGTCCACCCCTTTCTCACCCCTAAACTTCCTCCCTATACATTTAGATCTTTGACAAAATGCATTATTAAGTATATCATTCCCATATCCCCTCCTTTTCCATTTTTCCTCCTCCTCTGTCCCCATTCTCTTCCCTTCTCTCTGGAGCGCTCCGGTGCAGTCTAATTAGAGCCTCCGGTATAGGATGTCATTATCTCTCTGCTGTTTTCTGGCACGCTGGGTACAGTGCAGTACTGTATCAGCACGGGGAAGTGAAAGCACGCGGCACATGCACGGTGAATGGGGTGGGTGGCATCCCCTGCATCCTTCACTGCAGTAGCATGTGTGTGTTTTAGAAAGAGAGTACAGTAAGTTTTAATTGAGTGTAAACAGCGGTGGTGGGTGCGAGAGCTTCGGGACTGTGTGAAGATGGATTTGTGCTAGAAATTTTATTCGCCGCCTTGTCTGTCAGTGCCAACGACAGTCAGCCTTTGGCCCGTGATTTGCCTTGTGAGACACTCCTGCAGGGCTAAATATGACACTGATTCAGACCAAGGAAAATACATCATACTGCCAGGCTCGATCACTCTGTCGCTTTTTCATGCACATACACGGCCTTGGCCTCACACACACACACACACACACACATGGATTCATGCATGCCACGCACGCAAAATTGACTTCTTCGGTGCTGTGGCCACGATGCACTGGCTGACTCACGCACTCCACTTAAGAAGGACTAAGGAATCAATGCTGCTTTTTCTGCATCGACTGTCACATTTAACCGGGTCCAGGGTCCCTCCTAATACCCGTTTCATTTATTGTATGGTTCCACATGAGTGCTGATGATGGAGAGAATGGCTCCATAGGTGGATGACGCAGTCATATAGTTCCTGTGGCCTTGGGGCTTAAAGTAGCTGAATCCGAAGGACATTTCTGAAGGGAGGCAAGGGCGCTAGCGGAAAATATGCGACCCGAAGAATATTATGTCAGATAAGAGCTAAGCAACTGCTGTGGCCATGAATCACAGTCGCACCATTATTATCAGCCAGGCATATCATAAGTTGGTGTGTGTGTGCATAGTACAATAGCCTGCAGCACAGTATGAAAAACCTGCATGAAAAAGTGGTGTGGACCAAATCACAGTTTCCATCAGAGAAGTTTAATAGCTTCCCTAATGTGGACTGTATGACTTTAAAAAAGATCTCTACGGTGGCCACAAAGAGGAAAGGATAACATCTTGTAACATTAACAAGTGCTGAATTAGTGAAACAAATAGTGACGGTTGAGCTGACATTGCAGCTGCCTTATCTAACTCCTGGGAGTAATGGGAGAATGCACACACTGAGAACTGAACCCCATTTATAAAATCCTATATAGTAAGTAAGGGGTGGGCTGGGTATCGGTAGGCCTACTCAATACCTTTAAGGTATCGACCGAAATAACCCAGTACCAAGTAGTATCAAAACTTCTCCAGTCAAAAGATACCTGCAATCGATCCTTTTAGTGCCAAGACCTAGAAAAAAAACAGCGGTAACAGCTGTATGAGCGCTCTGCAGTGCGGCAGCGATTAGCTAGCCAGTGGGACACACACAGCTTCCATTGACATAATGACTGAAGTACCTTATTGGTACTGGTATCACTTTAAGGGTACTGGTATTAGTACTTGCATTGTCATTTTTTAAATGATACCCAGTCCTAATAGTTAGTCACTATTTTGAATGTATTGACTTAATTTCTTGCAATAACCTTTTTTATGGTTAAATTAGGTTTTTCTATATACAGTATCTACATTTTTACATTCAAACATATGCTAAAATAACTGAAAGAAAATGTCAAGCAAGCTTTTTGAACATCCTTTAAGTAATAATTTTGAAGATTTTCATCTAAATAAAGGTCTGTTAAGTCACTATCAATCGCCAAATGAGGTAACACAATGGTAATTGAGCTTACAGCCCCTTGATCAAAGCCCCTTGCATTTGCAGTATTACGAACTGGGTGTCTGTGGTGACATTCCTGGGAAAAATCACAAGCAGCGATCTCTGGGAAGTGAGATCCAAAAACACACCTTATCGCCATGGGTGCCACCAAAAAGAACAAAACGGAGATCTTCGAGATTGTAAGTTTGAGCCATTATTTAACTATAAAGCAACGAATCTGTCTATCTGTCTGTCTTTCTGTATGTCCTTTGCATATCTCGAGAACCGATCATCCAATTGACTCCAAACTTGGCGGGTGTATTGTTGGGGACCCAAGGGAGTGCAGTGTGGAATGTGGTGGAATTTGACCAGATGGTGGCGCTATTGTAATGAACTTTACATTTTGGCCTGTAACTTATGAACCTTAACTTTCAGAAATATAATACTTTTTTTTCCTGGACTCTGTTGGTCCAGACAAGTCTATCCAGATAAGCCTCGCCCATTTGCGTCTTGATTTTCTACCATTTTTAATTGTATCCAAATCAGATTTTTTTGCTACTACTCATACAGATTTTGAGCAATTGGCACTAGATAGGTAGAGAACATCTCTGGCTCTCAACATTAGCTCAAATGCTGTGGACAAACAATTTCATATCTCCTGAATGCTTTGTGCTATTGCAACCACATTTGGTGGACTTGTGAAGATATTATGTCTGAGAGACCATGACAAATTAGGTGCCATTTGGCCGTCACGTGGTGCTGTACCAGCATCATTTACCTATAAAGGAAGTATTCTCTGTCTGTCCGCGTATGTATGTATGCACGTATGTATGTATGCACGTATGTATGTATGCATGTATGTATGTATGTATGACCTCGCTTTGCATATCTCGAGAGCCATTTATCCAATTGACTTCACACTTGGCAGGTAGAAACAGCCATACCACGGTTCTCGAGAACGCTGCAAGCAGCACTTCTGGGGGCCAAGCAATCTGCCCATTCCTGACAGGCACGAGCTCCGAACGGGTCCTGCACTAGTAAATTGCAGGAACATTTTACCTCACCATTTACAATTACAGTATTATATATGAGGCCAAACCCCTTTACATCCTTAAAGTGCAGGCCTCGTAATATATTTTGTCCTTGACGGAATTATTCTAAACATAAAAGTCCGTCAAAGTAAAAATGTAGCCTTATTCTATTAAATCAAGTAAATGCACCCAGAAGAGAGCCAACACGATTTCAGGAGTAGATTAAGTGCAGTCATGGACTAGACTGTGTGTGTGTACGTATATGGTCGAGCCATATGGATTCATATGAGAAGTTATAGCGTTTGTAAAATGTGGCCTTTTCCTGCACTGCTACTCTACACCCTCTGGGAACTTTTAATCCTGTAGCATTAATGCAGCACGGGTACCTCTGGTAGATAAGGAAGCATGTCTAGTGCTTAGGTGTTAGGGGATGTAGCGAAGGTGTGTACATATCTGTGTGTATGTATGTCAGTGTTTGTATATGCATGCAGGGCGGCGTGGAAAACAAACGCAGGCTGTCGGAGGCCTCAGGGTCAAACTGCATGGCAACACTATTTCATCAGCACTAACGCTCCTTCTCTCTGTCCGTCTGGTCTACCTCCACTCATCTCCCTCTCTCTTTCTCCTTCCATCCCTCTTTTCCTCTTGGCAACAGCTTGCTGATTAAAAAAATGGGCCTGACCCCAAGTAAACCTCCTCTGCCTATCTGTCTGACCCTAGCAGAGGAACAAGTCCCCCCGCAGCCACAAACACTCACGTTGGGATACTGCTGACAGCTGCACACAAACCCACATGCAATATCAAAGCTTCCTGATGCAAGCCTTGATCTCACTGCGTGTGTGAAGGAATGCTGAATGGAAATACCAAATTAATATAAAAAAAAAAAATACTCAACAGAGTCTTAACGTTGAAAGTTTCTCAAGGAATTAAGACATACAGTGAACAGCAGCCTTGTGGCATCTATCTTTCTTGATTTGTCGTCTGGCGTAACTGCGTTCTGCTGTCATCAACCCAAGCTGATGGGAACGCAACTTCATTTCCATTTTATCCTGTGTGACATTTAAAAATTGGGCAGTAAATCTAATTCACAGTTGAATGGGAGCGTAGCTTAGCGTCACTAACCTTGGAGCGCGGCGGAGCACGGATGTACCATTTACAGTCGACGGCCTCGGTGGCGCCAGCCTTCCCGTCTCTGGTGATCTGATGGGACTCAACGATACCTTCTGGGCCAACCATGTCATACTGACAGGCTGAAACACACGCATATACATAAACACACACATGCACACATATATGCATGTGTGCGGTTCGAGCAAACACATGCACACACAAATACCACACACAAACTTTAAACAATACGAATTAAACATATAGCTGGAGGAACCACAGAATAAATAGGCTTTATTGAGATATAAATAGTGAATGTGAAAACAAGTGAGACAAAGAGAAAGAGAGAAAGGGAGAAACAGAGGCAGAAAGAGAGAGAGAGAGAGAGAGAGAGAGAGAGTATACCTACAGGGCAGAGGTGGGGGGACTCCCAAGTCTGCAAAGTCCGGATCTGAGGAGAGAGCAGAAGAGGGGTGGGGGGGCATTCATTTTTAATACATGATTACAAAATCAGGATCCTCATAGACGCAAAAACAACCAGGTGTAACAATGTACAGAGGAACTTCCTGCAGAGAAAACTACAAATTGCTACCCTCACTCCTAAATTATTTTTGGCTTCGCTATACACTCTCGTTTGCAGTCGTCTTAAAGAGAGCATGTTGGCTGCTGACCATGTCATCTTCTGTCAAGTCCATAACTTGTGGTCAAAGGTCATGAGCTCCAGATTGTGAGATTCTTTGTTGGAAGCTCCACTTTTGCATAATTGTTGCACTTTTTGAACACATATTTGCAATACAAATTTCCCGAAATCCTCCTGATCTCACAAACCATAGCCAAAAAGACATCGTGTAACTATCAAATGAACTAACAAGAGGTAATTTGGCATGCGGATGAGAGGGCATTTCAACATTTCCAAAACTCTCTTACACACTTATCGCTAGTATGCCACCGGTTAAGCTGCTGCATGCCAATGACGGAACGTTTGCCTAAGGTTGCCTACCCCTGGTGTTTATGGTAGCATACCGAGGTTACTGTTTAACCCAAAGGGTTACTTACGGCAGTTTGCTCGCCATCCATATTCTGAAGACCGCCATGCTCTGCCTCTGATTGGCTAGTACTCGTTGTCTTCTTTGCAGAATTTGTTAAGTGTAATGCTGATGAAAAGGCTTGGTGGAAGGCTTGAAGGGTTAATGATTTCAACTCAGATGTGGATGTTTTCATAAGGATGGGAGCCTTCTTATATAATTAAAATTAAGGGAGTTTTTGTTTTTTCTAAATGTTGCTACACACATTGCTTATATAGATAAAATAAAATCACAGATCTGTTGGATGATTCAACTTTTGATGTGGTGTCATAATTAAACTTAATGTAAACCTTAATGTTGATATGGCACACTGATTCACAAAAAAATGTAAATTTGGCACTTCGTATCAAAAAGGTTGCTGACCCCTGATATGCACAATGACAATGCCAATACACTGATGTTAAGCAGGTACAATGTTAACCATGTTCACCTTCTTAGTTTAGCATGTTATCATGCGAACAACATAGCTAATTAGCGCTAAACACAAAGCACAGCTTAGGCTGATTTGAACGTCATTTGGCTTTTCAAGTATGTGGCATAAACCAAAGTATTGGACAAGTTCAAATTTTACCCTGATGATGGCGCTAGATGAAAAGTTAAAGGATCTCCAAAGTTATTAAAATGGATCATAAGGGGGACATTTATGTGTGTACCAAATTTAACGGTAATCTTTTTGATAGTTGTTGAGATATTTCAATCTGGACCAAGGTGGTGATGCTAAAATGTCACCCCAATGTGACATGTTGCATGTGTACTCTTTGCATTTAATGGAATAATTAAACCTTATATCACTTTGTATATGTATGCAAACATCTATGCCAGCCATACAGTTTGTGAAGTCTATGGAAGTACAGTGCATAAACTGAATTTGTGAATGAGTGAGCTCGCCACAGTCTCCCCACTCTCCTGAAATTATGTAAAATACCCTCATTATAGCTATATTTGTCAAAATCTAGTATCAACCAAATTTACTGGCAATTAAGGCTTTGCGAGCAAATTTAGAGGATCAAGGTCAAACTCTTGTGCAGTGGATGTTCTCTCGGGGTTTCATTCAACATGCTAATCACTAGAATATGCAGCTGTCTTTTACAGCAACTTTGACAGTTATTTGGTATAATTAGGTTTAGTATAAGAAGACCAGATACATTTTCTTAAACAAAGTAGCAGTGAAAAACACTTTTTCTGAAGGAATACCATCCAGTCTAACTAAAGGCACATGACAATATGGTCACTGTCACGTCACTATTAACTTACAGGAACGATAACACTGTTGGTCTCAATGAGAATACACCAGGGATAGGTTTTTTTTGTATTGACACACTGAATATGAGTAAAAACTCCTCTGAGCTCACCAAATAAGTTTAAGTCTCATCTTTGTTCCCTTTTGCAGTGTCGGAACAAAACTGAACTGAAGCTTACAGAGATAAATGAAAGAGCAAAAACATATCCTTATAGAAATATCCTTTAGAAAGGTTTCAGAAAATTTTAGCAGACCGTTGAGGACGTAGGGGGATCTAATCCTTAACCAAACTTTAACACACTGAGAGTAAAAAAAGAAACTTTAACAAAGCTAACGCCGTACGGTTTTGTCAGCTAAATAAGATAAGGGAAGTGCCTGGTAAAGTTTTGAAAGTCAGCTTGAAGCGAAAAGGTCTTAAACACTTTTTTTCTGTATAATGTTGCAATAAATTACATCAACAGGCCCGACCTCGCTGAGGTGCGTTACCTCGTCTTGCTAGTGAAACATCACAGTCTTGTCTCGTATCCCCATAGATTCAATATCACTCCTCAGATGACTTCACACAAGACAGAAAATTGACTCTTGAAAAATCTCTAGTGTACCTTCACGTCATCATTTCTCTGCGTGTGCTGTGCAGGGATGTTTTATCCACCATGCTCTGGCAGAATGTCAGATATATCTGCTTCTAAAGCATAAATGGCTTTGAAATTAAGATAAATTATAATCAGAATTCACTTTTACAAACACAAATAAATGATTTATTTGATTTGAGTTATGAGCCTTCCTGTCACTTATTACAGGCTGTTCTCATACACCGTTCAAAGCTATACCTACAAAAAGTAATGCGCTGTAATTCATATACATCCCACAAATTAATTTGTATGTAATCCACGTAGTCGTGAACCAGGAAGTATAAAGAGCAAAAGAAAGCTGTGTAGGGAGGAGGTCGGGGTGGATAAGTGGGTCAAAAAACACTGGACTTTCGCTCAGAAACCAGTGTTTGTACCCTGTGTGAAACCAGACGTCAACGTTGACGTAACTTAAGTCATCAATCTTTTCCTAAACCTAACCAAGTAGTTTTGTTGCCTAAACCTAACCAAGTAGTTTTGTTGCCTAAACCCAACTAAGCAGTTTTCTTGTCTAAACCCAAATAAGTAATTTTGTTGCCTAAACCCAACTAAGTAGTTTTGTTGCCTTAATCTAACCAAGTTGATCTTTTCCTAAACCTAACTAAGTAGTTTTGTTGCCTGAACCTAACCAAATAGTTTTATTGGCTTAACCTAACTAAGTACCTTTGTTGCCTAAAGCTAACCAAATCAATCTTTTCTTAAACCTAACCAAGTAGTTTTGTTGCCTAAATCTAACTAAGTAGTGTTGTTGCCTAAACCTAACTAAGTAGTGTAAGTATCTGCAAGTATAAGTTGTTTCCTGTGTTGACGGCAGTATATTTCGAAAAGACTGCAGCGGAAATCGTCACGTGTTGCTGGACATTCACAGGAAACTGCATGAAAAATGAGGGATAACTTTTCGTACGATATCATACAAACCGTTGTATGACGACAACAGCATAAAGGAAATAATAATGAAAACCATTAAAATAGTCACAGGATAATAGTTCTCGGAACAATTTCTGAGCCAGAATTCCACTATAATGGCACGGCATATCACCTTGTCGCCATGCTATGACATGTAGCATTGTCTCTGAAATAAAAGACTCCTCAGCATTCAATACATTCCTGCCAATGCCATTTTATTCCAGCCTTGACGGAGCAGTTGTGCTTTCAGAAGATATACGCCGTTAGCTGTGAGCTCTGGGCTGCATTCATTTGAGGACAGAGCCTGCGGAAATATGAAACACAAAAAAGGCTTCACATTAAATCTGATTGTTCCTTGCCAAATCGAGACATGGCTACCACTGGCTGAGCTCAGTGTGGAAAAGGAGGTCTGATTGCACAGCGGGAACACCTTACCTAAATGTCACTTCTTTTTTTTTGTCTGTATGTATGCCCTAATTTTTCTGTCTAGACATGAGTCAGAGCTTCAGTACGTGTACGACGGGCATGAGGAGCAAGTCCCTTATACCTGGCAACGCTGACAGAAATAAAAAGTCAATGAAATGGTGTGTGAGGGAGGATGAGCATTCAGTGTGTTTGATGATGACACTTGCTGCATAAAACCAATAATCAAAGGAAAGAGATTCTTGGCTCGATTTCAGCGGTGCTCTAGTGGGGATTCAGAAGAGGTGAACCTCCACTTATGTGGTGAAAAGAAGAAGAGCCCGTTGAATGCCTGTAACAAATCTAGCAAGGCTGCAGAAAACCCTCTCTCCTTGGCGCTTTCAATACCAACCAGGACATAGTAAAACATTCATGCGAACACAAAAGCAGTCAGGAGAGGTACTTAGAGACTACTCAAGAGCTTCTCCTGAGGCTTTCAATTCCCTCTCGATTAATTGTTGCTTTTCAACTAAGGCTCAAATGATTTGATCTATAAAAAGCTGAATGGGTACTACGGTGCAATTTAAAAATACAGGTGGCTCCTTTGGCCTTGGATAGCTAACTGGTAGTGAACCAATTTTTTATTCGTCTTTGGGGAAAGCAATGCTTTGCTTGTACAGTTCTAACAAACCCACCCACATGGCCACTGTCCATCTGGAGAGGTGGTGAGTTGTAAACATTCTTTCAAGGGCAAAACGCAGACATCTCCTGCTAGTTCTTGTCTATTTGTTCCCACAGTGAAGTGAATCAAATCTGTCCAGCCTCTTGCTTTATTCAGACAATACTGATGTCACTCACTGGTAAATGTGACTGTATCTTTGAATAAGATGGCACATACAGTAAGCCATGGTTCGGGCTGCACCTAACAATTATTTTCATTATCGATTAATCTGCTGATTATTTTCTTTATTAATATTTTTGTCTATTAAGTGTCCAAAAAAAGTGCCCATCACAGCCATTCCCTAAGGCTAAGTTGACAATTAACTTGTTTTGTCCCATCAACAGTCCTCCAAAACCCAAAGATATTCAATTTCCTCCTATAAAAGATCAAGAAAACCAGCAAATAGTCACATTTGAGACGCTAGAACCATTAAACAAGTTGTCAATCTAGCATAAAAAATAACTTCACTTGCGATTAATCGATTATCAAAAGAGTTACAAATTAATTTCCTGTCGACAAAACGATTAATAGCTTCAACTGTGAACATTTTAAAGGAATAGTTAAACATTTTGGGAAATCTTAATCTCTTTTCAGCTGAGAGTTCAATGAGAAGATTGATACCACTCTAATGTCTCTATGATAAATATGAAGCTAGAGCAAGGACACGCTAGCTTAGCCTAGCATTAAGATTGGAAACGAAGGAAAAAGCTAGTCTGGCTCTGTCCGAGAGTTTAAACAAATAAAATAAAAAAATCTCTACGAGCACCTCTAAAGCTCGCTAACCGAACTGTTTTGTCTTGTTTTTTTTAATCTGTCTGGCCAAGAAACAGTCCAGCACATTATCCCCCATAAAACCACAACTTGTCATTTTTTTTACTTTGTTTTTTGTACAGATTAAACAAATAATAAACAATGTGTTATTTTGTGAGCTTTAAGCCAGGTCTGTTCCTGGGACATTTAGTCCCAGAAACTAAAGGTTCCTTCAGCCCCTATTGTCTGCGGTTCCACTGCGGCGGTACTGATGACGTATAAAAAAGGTGTGTGTGTTTTTATCAATCAATGACGATTATCCCTGCAAACTCCAACCCGAAAGTTCTTGTACTTTAAGAAAGTACTACCACACCCGACCAGGGCCTTTTGGGGGGTAAAAAGTCCCTGGAACTTAATTTAGACCCTTGTCTCTGCGGTCGAAACACAATGAGTTCTTCAAAAGGTTCCTAGTTCCGGGGGAAAGTTCATTTGCACCATATACACAAGCCTCCTTTTATATTCATGTCGCCCTCCACGGGATGCTTATAGGTGTGTGTAGCGAGCAGGTAGGCAGGCAGGGAAGAGACAGCAACGAGGGATGAGAAAATCAAGGTGGAAGACAGTTAATGAAACGGTGACCTTCAGGTCATCTGCGCTGGTTGCGTCAGAGATTTATTATTGGGCTTTGGCATCACTCAACCCACCGCGATCACAAGGCCAAGCAACCTCAGAGGAATAGATGCAGGATGTATGCAGGCACACACACACACACATACATACACTTTTGATAAAGGCTATTCTTAACATGGCAACAAAGGTCCCACTAAGAGGCTGCAGTGCCTATAAATGCCTCTCGTGCGACCCTTGACCTTTTTAGACTCTGGCTCCTGAATTTCAATCAGGTGAGTTCCATCCCCTCTGCCATCAATCACCCCCTCTCCTTTGCTGCCGTCCTTGATTAATCGATTCAATCAATTACGTGAATTGATAAAATGATTGATGAACTACATAAAGTGCGTGTACTCTTTCCACAGTGCGTGATTTAACCTTGTTATTTAGAAGCCAGACGCCTCGGCTCGGTCACACTTCGTAATATTTGATTACAGGCTGAACATGAAACAAAAGCGTCGCTGTATGTTTCTAGGACAAATAATAAATACCGTAACATAGAAATTCACCACAGCATACAGCATATGCTGACATGTGGAATCTGTGCTGCCATTGTACTCACACTGCAGTTTCTCTATAGGGTTCGCTCTCTCCACTGCATCGTATGCCAGACTGAGCTGAATTCAGAGCACATCCACACGGCCACACCCTCTCCTCTCTTCATAAAGCTTAACTAAGAGTGTAATCTTCTGGAGCTTACTGTATTTACCCTTTGCAACACAGAAAAATGCTCACTTTAAAGCCCCGGGGCACAGACTTTAAGTTGCCCTGCAGCACCGTTCATGCACATGTCGAGCTCCTCAAAGAGCTAAACGCTGTCATCGATCGACAACATACAAAACAAGACGCGGTCAAAAACGGGTATATGGCTGGACCGTGTATGGTCAGTCTGGGAATTTGTGGATAAATTGTTATACAAATAGTCAGTGGTAATGTTTATAATGTTAAATCCAGCGGTGCTCCACTGAACTGGCTGTTCAAGCGGTGACGTACCCTATCGTTGAATGTAAGTGAGGTTTTTCTGCTTGCCGTTTCAAACAGGAAACAACATGGCGGGCCTGCTCGTAAACTTTCTGTTATTCCGTCTTAACAATCCACCAAATCTACTTCTGAAAACATTTTAAGTGAGAAATAGGATAAGCCACTGCTGAATCTCACTTCATTTTAGAAGTAGATTGCCAAGTTTGACAGCTTGGTCCAAGTTTCATGAGCCAGACGTGGACAAAGGACTGTACCCGCCTTATCGTTTTGAAAGAGCAACGGCCAATGAGGAAACTCCAATGCAGTGACAGACTTTTACATTTGTAGGGCTGGCCCTATGCGGTCCAGCCAAAAATGTTCACACTTATGTGCAGCAGGTATACACCTGTGTATGAAAGCTTTGCTAGCAAAGTGAGAGAGACGCACAGAGACTTAAATTTACAGAAGTTGTGCGCAAACACCCCCAGAAGCACACATGAGCAGCTTGCGAATGCCAGCTCAAATTTGCTCATCTCATTGCTTCAAAAACATGTTTATAATGCTAGCAGCGCAGCGGCGGTAATTCAGTTTGGCAGCCAGACACAAAAGTAATCATTAGGAATTTGTTCTTGTAAAAAATTCTGGAACAAAATGATGAGTAGGCCCTGATTAGCTCTGTTTGGCTGTGTAGTGGGAAATGTCCTTTATTGAGAAAGCACAGGCACACACACACACACACACAAATGAAACAGGACTGTCACAAGATGTAAATTTCTAGTAACTGTACATTCCCAGAAGTATTGTACTGCTCTTCATAACACAGGCACAATGTTTTATTAATGAGACACACTACAGTACGTTTCATTTGGAATTGAACATTAGGCTCCGCTGCCTCCCTTCAGCATTAGCTGCTGAGACCGATGTATGTTAAACAGCATATGAATGAGGCTCTTGGGTTATCAGTGTATGGCAATATTCCCGGAACCAAAGGACACAAACATGCACACACATCAGCAGCCCACACACAAAAACTCAATTTCCCAGTGGCCTCATTTCCTCTCAGCTGCTCGGCAGTGACATTTAAATAAGCATCTGATTAATAATCTTGGCTAAAGTGGTTGATCAAGCTAATGAATGGCTGCTATTAATCACACCATGGCACAGCTGTGGATGGAGTTGGAGAGACATGGCAGGAGGAAGAGGTTACGGGAATGGAAAGATTGTCCACAGTTCGATTACTTCCAGCCCTTTCAATCACAACTAAAGCGCAATTTTGGCAGAGGTGATTGTCACATCTCCACATTCCCTGTATTGAGTGTGTGTCTGCAGTTTTCAATCCAGCAGGTCGCCCAGCTTTCAACTCCCAAAACAAACATATATACATGCTACATACTCGACTATTCAAAAAACACTGCCTGAGCAAACAAAAGGCCATTGTGAAAACCCCCTTTTCGATCAAACGGCGCTGTAAAGATTAGCTATATAGCTAATACCCACTCGACAGAGCTTTGTTGACCCTGCGGATGACGGCCCACAACTACACAGAACAGTAGCTGTGAAAAGAGGAGGCCACAGGATCTGCCGAGGGCTGATAGGATTCACCACACCCTGGGTGTCATGGCCAGTGAGCTGGGTCTGTGCCCC
>CAKALG010015908.1:0-14239 GCA_916700815.1 Helicolenus hilgendorfi
CCGGCAACCCGTCCTCTCCCTCGTCAACCCCCATGTGTAGGCTGCCCACCGGCAAACCCTCAGGAAAAGGGGGTACGCTAATGCACGAGCAAGTTCCTTTGAGTCAAGTTGGTGCAGTGATCTCATAGGCTTGTGAAGTTACACTAGAGGTGCTGTGGTGCGGGCTTGACACTGGAATCATGTCACACACATAGTTTAGCAAAGTATAAAACCTTCATGGTTCAAAACGTCGTAGGAACGAAGAGTAAAGACTGAGGTTGTTTGCAGCTGGAAGTGTCCCGTCAACAGTTTATTTTATAATGGTCTATAGGGAAATGCTTTTTGGGACTGAGGCTACGTTCCAAATCGCATCATTTTTCTTTTTACTTTTAGTACATACTGCAGCTGCCCTTACAAAGAACACACTGTTTCATGCAGTATGTATACAATTGGGACATATCCTTTCTTCATAACATACTTGAACTTTGACACTCTTGCTCGTATATCTGCTGTGCAGAGGATTGTGGGTCAGAATAGCCAGAAAAGCATGCTGGCTTGCAGACTGCAAAATGTGACAGGATGTTTGGGTATTGGAACACAAAGCAAGTGTTGTTAGTTTCAGTACCGCAGTTGGCCACTGGAGCTGACTGATTGCTGACTGCTGTATCCAGCTCTCTTAACACATCAGTGGTGTAATATACATATTTTACACTGATCAGCATTAGCCAAGAAACTAAGCGATACCCCAGCAAGATCAGGGACGAAGACAGCTAACCAATGATTAGTTATCAACTATTAAATTAATCGCCAACTACTGTATTTTGATAATCAATGTAAAGTGAATATCTTTGAGTTGTGGACAAAATAAGACATTTGAGGACGTCATCTTGGGCTTTGGGAAACACTGAACGACATTTTTCACCATTTTATAGACCAAACAACTAACCAATTAATTGAGAAAATAATTAACAGATTAATCAACAATGACAATAATTGTTAGTTATATTATAACTTAGTAATAATATTAAAAAAATAATTCAAAAATAAATCTGCATTGCAAATGTTTATAAAGGTCTCAAGGATACACACAATTTGTTCTGGTGAGAAACACTGAAACTTTACAGGGAACCTTTAATGCAAATTTTTGGTGCCCTCAGCTGCATCAAATGTTTTTTTTTTGTTCCGTCTGGCACAAGCCTCTCACTCCAAAATCCCCACCCCCACGATCTGTAATCACAGCCCTGCCCCTACCCTCTCTCCCGTGCACCACGTTTGTATGGACGAGACTCGCCACAGGACATTACGTCACTGTTGAAAAGGGCAGCACAGCGCAGCAGATGTCTGCTTTGTGAAAACACTCCTGTTGCCTGACCTGATCCCGACAATGAGCAAACCATCACACAATTATGTCACTCCCAGAGGAGGCCGGTGGGAGGGGGAGTGTACCAGGAGAAGGTGAGGGGTGTAAAATGGGAGTGGGAGGTCCTCTGCCAAACACACACAGCTAGTCATATGAATATGAATGGCCATCACATAATCACAATATGAATAGAAGTCAGCAGAGGCGAGGGGCCACGCCCCAAAATTGTACAAGTCCAGATGATGATGATGAAAAAAAAAAGCCACATCTGACTGCTCACAAGAAACTAATCCGTATTTTTTTTTTTATCCCACATACTACAAAAGCTAGAAAAACAAGGCAGAATTAGAATTAATGTTCATCCCTGTGGCAAGAACATTGTGCTATCATTAGGGCCGCAGCAACAGGCTGGTACCACTTCACAAACGTGGAAGTCAAAATGATGATGAAGCACCAAGGTCACCATCAAAGGCAGAGGAAGCAGTGAGTGAGGCACCGAAATCCCTGAGGCCGCCCTGATCAGTGTGTGGAGCTGGGTGTGTGTGTGTGTGTGTGTGTGTGTGTGTGTGTGTTGGGGGGTTAGCCTGGGAAGAGGGCCTTCCTTTTGGTCCGTAAGTGCTGCTTGGTACCTCCCCTTCACATCTGCCTGCAGGCTGTAATTTGGACTTGCACGTGGCAGCGGTGAACACAAAGCCACACTGGCATGAGGTAAGCAGTAGAAAATAGTCTAGTCAGTTGTTTTTACTACCAACCCCTGGTAACTGGGGCACAGGAGGAGATGATGGGCCGGCAGTGTGTGACCTGAATCTTAAAAAGGGTGGAGTACTCCGAGGGCAGATTCAGCACGCTTTAAAGTCCTGATTTATAGATGCTAATGAAGCTGTAATATATGAGCTACCGGGAGATGACAGGACATTTGCAAACAATAATAATCTGTCTCAGAGGCGGTTAGCCATGTCTTCATACTGACATGCAGCACGTTAAATGAAAGTACAACTTGGTTCATTTTCCAGCCCTAAAATGGATAAACCCTGTTCAGTACTTTGATGCTAAATCCAGTTCTATTATGTGTTTGTAAGCATGGGGGGTGGGCCTGTGATCTCAGTGCGATCTGGCTTCTCCAGAGGCCACAGGAAATCCGCCCGGCTCTGACGGAGCAGCCAAGGAAGCAACGCTTTCCTGATGCTTTATGTCCAGGTGGAAGAGTGGGTACACACATTCGGAGTACAGTGGCATGCATTCAGTAGATTGCTGGCGAACACGCTGGTGTGTTACAGACAGATGTGGCACATCTGCGTGTTGGTTACGACAACGTGTCGCTGTAAAAACAGGTGGTGAGGAAAAAGCTCAGCACGCAGGGCGAAACATCTGACACAAGATCATGATAACAGTCTCATGTTGAAAAGAGCACTCTAATTGCGCGACCTACGAGGTGCAATAACGAATACCTCCGACTCTCTAAATTAAAAGCTCAGAGTGAAGCGATGCTGCCACAGATCTCTAATTTATTCAACACTCGCTCCGGGTTGCCAGAGACCTCTGCTAAATTACTCATTGATACTCCCCCCCCACCCATACATCAAAGTTCGAGGGGGGTCCAGGGCTTTAATTTACTTTGCTACACAGCAATTTAGTGTTCCACAGCGGGGGAAAACACAGATTCAAGTTGTTTGTCTGATCCTTGGAAAAGCAGGAAATAAGCACGCTGAGTAAGTTAGCAAAACATCCGCAAAGTCATACTCAAACAAAGACTCTTCTGAGCCTCTTTTGAGCGGGTTTTGGAGAGAAGAAGCATATTTAACAAAGAAAGAAAAAGATATTCAAATGGCTCGCAATTATCGGGTGTTTTTAAAAAAGGGCTAAAAGAGTTGACCGGGTTGTCTGAGTCATGAGATTTCATACAATGATAGATGAAGGCCTTGTGCCTTTGGCGAGAAGATATAGAAAAACACACTTAAAGGGAAAAAAAATACATGGCCACATGTGCACGGCCACAGACAGGATGATGGAAACAGAAGAGCAAGATGTCTTTTTATAGCCCCAGAAAGCACCAGCTCTGTCAGGTTTGAGGACTTCCTCTCTTCATCCTGCTCTCCGTGTCTCAGACTTCCACTGTGGCAGAGTTTCCGGTCACTTCGGGCTCTCAGAGACCCTTGCAATGTAAAACACATCTCGACACTGAAGCATACACAGTCCTGCTGACACACCGACTGACCTTCTGTGAAACAAACTAGACTAGTAGTTAACTCTACTGCAGCTGCATTTGAATGATCTCAACATTATTTGTGGATGACCTATGACCCGATCTGAAAAGCGGACGATATCTTATCTACTACGTTTGATGTGTCTTTCACAACGAGAAATAAATCGTGTAATCTTTGAGCCCTAGAGGCATCGCAACACCGCCTGCACAGTGCACACACACACTCGCACGCACACAAAGGCTGCATAGAAATAAACGGTTATGCCTAATTTAGTACAAGATCACTTGGCATGTCCTCAAAGAAACAACAAGGCCTCGGGGTGACCATGTGACCCACTGAGCCCATTCAGACAACAGACCGAGTCATTGTGGGTCTGACCGACAGTGTGATGTTGGTTCCACATCAGCACCGCAGTGGTGGGTGACAACTTCTCCCGCTCCACACCAGGAAATGAAGAGGCCACAGACTGAGAGGTTTTGGTAGAAACAAGGATTTAAGTTGTCAAAGGGTTCTTTTTCCACAGCCAAAATAAAGTTTACAATGAAATATTACAGTTTAAAAGGTAAGAGGGACATGACCCTGCTGCATACACAGTGGGTTGATTTAACACTTGTAAGTTGGTTGAGTAAAACTGATTTGTTGCACTGGCAGTAGGCTATTGCAGGATCTTTGTGTAAAAGGGGCTACGGATTCCTGCTGCATTGTAGAGCAGAGGTGGGCTGCCTTAGCTGAACTGAAGACCAGCGTTCGGTTGCACATATCTCCACCCTATCGTGTCACTTCAGGTGGCAAAAAAACAAGACGGCGACGGCCAAAATGACGAACTCAAGGCTTAACTTTTCGCTAATTTATCAACTTTTTCTAATATAAATTGTCTAAGCTCCCATGCAAAAAGCCAGCTTGGCAGTTGACATTACCTGACCCAAGCTTAACCCCGCTACGATGTGCGGTACAGTTTCTCTGTGTAATGCCAGCATGACCCTTATGTTCCATAGTCGGGCCCTTTGGGAGGTCTTTCCACAACCAACCAAATCCTCAATCTGCATAAATCACTTCCACATCGGTCTGACAGCTTGTTTGATTTCATGTGACCAATCACAGGCTGCCCCACCATGACTGTGCACCAGCTGCACAGTGAAAGCAGCACTGCAGCCGTTAAACAGCGGGAGCTGCAGTCCTCCATCAATAACTGATGTTTCACTGTCTACATCCAGTACTGCTGTGTACGGCCAAATGCATAAAAAAGCAGATTCAAATACACTTACAAAAAGGATTTAGTCACAGTTAGACCCCAAAAATGTGTCCTAACATAATGATAAAAGTTGTGTCTTTTTGTGCAGATAACATTTGCACAGCATCTTCAAATGGAAATATGTGTGCCTCTTGATTACTGCCTCTAAAAAATAAAAATATATATATGTTATTATCGTCAAAGATATAAGGTTCCATGACAGAACAATATTCTACACCACCGATATGAGTCTTATCTATTTGCCTCCATTTCGGTATGCCTCTCACGTGTTGTTATGCAAGCTGTGTACACAGATACAAAGCTCAATGCCCATTGTTCTGGCTTTGAATGGAGAGAGTTTACAATGGTTTTCGGACAGTCACAGATAAAATAAAATCTATAAAATAAAATCTTAAGCTCACATAAGCAATAAACGACAGCGTGGGCAATGTTTAATCAGTATTGCGTGAACCTATCAGCAGGTCGGGGCATTATCTTTGAAAGCAACAGAGGAATTCATAACCTTTCGCTATTAATGATTACCACCGGGCTGAGTAACCTCAGATACGATATGCTACCAAACAGAACCTGGTTCACACAGTATGACAAACACAATATGCAAAATGGCACAACCACTGAGGTAGAACTACAAGCCTGTATTATAATGTATACAGGATTATAATATTTGCATTGCTCACTGGCATTGTGCCTTTTTTCACAGCTTGAAAGTGTAGCGGCAGGCTACATGGGGAGAGAGGGGGATGACATGCAACTAAAGTCCAACACCAAACCTGATGTTGGGCATTGTGGTTATTGTATGTGGTAAAGGACAGCTCTCCAAAGTGCCAAGGGAAAGCTCTTAACCACATACTGGAAGATTAATCGCCAACTATTTTGATTATTGATTTCAGTATTTTTTTAATAAAGAACAAAAAGTAAAAATTCACAGATTCCAGCTTCTTAAAAGTGAATATTTTCTGGTTTCTTTACTCCTCTATGACAGTAAACAAAATATCTTTGAGTTGTGGACAAGACAACACATTTGAGGACGTCATCTTGGGCTTTAGGAAACACCGATTGACATTTTCTGACATTTTAGAGACCTAACAACTCATCGATTAATCAAGATAATCGACAGATTAATCAACGATGAAATGAATCGTAAGTTGCAGTCACATTCGTGGGTATCTAATAGCACTGCTGCCTGTATGCACAAATGAAGCAGTTGTTTATTAACGGCTTCAATATCCAATTTAATACATTTGCATCTTATTATTGGGTTGAAGAAGTGGGTGGAAAAAAGGAACACACACACACACACACACACACACACACACACTTTCACAGTCATGTCTCTCTAGGTTCGCCGAGCTCACCACCATTACGCCAACACACATGCTGGAGAGGACTCGCTCTGCCCACCTGAGTCAAAATGCCATTTCGACAAGTGCCCACTTAAATCTACCTACGTACAGGTTCTGTGTTGCAGCTCATGTGGGTCTCCTTGATCACAGTCTTTCTTATATAACACCAAAACAGTGTGCACATGGCTTTAGCTTGTTACCGAATAATTGCAGCTCTGATGGATAAAACAACAGGAGGAAAGCACAGATCAAAAAAGATATGTACTATTTTACAGAGACGTGTCTGTCCCTGGTTCATATCTTTTATCTGACGGTAAGAAACAAGGACATCAAAACATGACTTTCTTATAGCTACCATCCTTATATCTTATTAAGGGTCTTCTGTGCAATCAGTTTCCCTACAGTTTCAGATTTTACAACAAACTGTGACACTTGAGTCTGCTGCAAAAACAACACTGTATCTACACAGATCAACAAGGGGAACTCATTTGTCCACAACATGCAAGTGGATGCAGTAGTTTGCAAGTTTAAACTGCATTTCAGTGCAGAATTATTAAGGTAAGACCAATACAAGGTAAGGGGCAAATGTATTTGGGTGAGCTGCTCAAATGAGTTCTATATATAATATATGGAATTTCCAACTTTTATTTATTGCCTTGACAGCTAAATTACAAATCCTGTAGAAGACATTACACGCTCTATTCTGCCTCCGATTGGCTCGTACTCGTTACCTCCGATGGTTTTGATTGGTTAGGTTTAGGCATGAGGAGTGAGATTGATCGGGTTAGGGTAAGAACATCAGGGTAAACCAATCGGAGGCAGAGTAGGGTGCGTCATGCCTTCACTATAGTAGAAGATTCATATTATCGCACGATGGAAAGGTAAACACAGGTGCCACGATGCAGTAAATGGCTCCAAAGTCCACCCTACCCACGGATAGAGCGGTAGGTTGCCATGGGTCTTTTATCTTAATCCAACATCCTGCATGTAAAACAACACCGAGGCTCATGCCTATTGATCAAACGAATCCTAAAACAAATGGGGCAGTTTTGTGATCCACAACACAGCCTCATCAATTTGCTCTCACCAACTTGGCAGCAATTTGATGGAAAGAGGCCTGTGATGCCAGGTCTTCCCAGTAACAATGGATCCAACGTAGCTAAATACAGGATTACTACAAAAGCCACATCAGTCATAATGAACATACACATTACGTATAGGTCGAGATTGCATAGGAGGAATGCTTCTATTACGATCCTGGTCAGGCAGGCACTTAGTACAAGTAGCGCACTCCCCCACATGTGATCTCTGGTCTTCATCAGTGCTTCTGACATGCATGGCACAGGCCTCTCACTGGAAACTGCAGCTACTGCAATGAATGCTTCAATGTGCGTCATGTTCTTGGCTAAGAATGTGTACACACTGCAGTTTTTTATTCATTTAGTGTTTTATTATAGTTGGGACAATCAAGGGTTTTAACGTCATACTCATTCTAGAGATAATGACAGACTTATTTATTGTGTGGAGTAATACTGCAGTTGTACTAGAGCAAAGGTAAAATCTGAGTAAGAGACTCGCATGACCTGGGTATCGTCATGCTATGATGAGCAAGAACACACACCTTGAGAATAAATGATATGAATAAACAACTTACAGAGAGATAATATTCCTAGGTGCTTCTACAACAAAGCAGATTTCATAGTCAAGCTGGCAGGATAACAGCTGAAAACCCCGACATACGCTTTGCACGGGGCCTCTTTGCTCCATTAGCCAGTCGTGATGCCCCCCTGTAGCCAACGCTCTAGTGGCACTGAACGCCGAAAGCATCGGGGGTCTCAATAGCTCATTAAACATTTGGGAAATCCGATCCTACCCTAGAGACACGCCTGTCCACGCACACACAGACACACGCACACACACACTTCTCTCAATCTGTGTCTGGCTTGGGCGGCACGGGACACACAAAAGATGCCTCCAGGCCATCTGTAATGCTGCTGTGCGTGGAGAAAGGCCACTGATTAGTTCATCTCTAATGCTTCGACTTTGTGTAGAGGGGAGGGAAACACCTGCCAGTTAATTATGAGGCGCCTCATCTGGGCAGAGAAGCATTTTGCTAAATTGGCCGGCAGAGGAAATGATGGACACATGAGTGGTCGTCTGTAAACCCAGCTGGAGAGTTCATTCTCATTTCCAGAGACACAAGCACGGCCACATGCAGTTTTTTCTTACATCGAGGTATTTTTGTTTTGATGATTATTTCAAATTGAAACCAATGGAGTCTTAAAAATTCAATATTACAAAATTCTGTATATTGTTTGAATGAATGGTACAATTTCCTGACATGATTTGACTATATGTGAATTTTGTTTTTGGCATACTACTGTGTGTAAATCACACGTTTCATCACGACACAATATTATAGCCTATCGATTCTTTGGACAACAATACAATATTTGCTGATATCACAAAGTCTGCCACGATACGATTGAGATTCGATTAAATTCAGGGGCCTGCGATCGATATGAGACAATACCATATGCCCATTAAACACAAATCACATTTATATCAACTCACAAAAAGCAACTAAAATATCATCTGACAATTTTATTACTGGGTTCTTTCAGACATTTTAATGAAAATCAATCAATTGTTTTTTAATAAAAAGTATAAAAATAGACCTCCTGTTCACATTTCTCATGTTTGAGCACTGTTTGTATTTCAAAATAAAGGCGTGTCTTAAAGAGGACGATATATATATAGATGTTTTGACTTTGCATCGATGATATTGGATCGCTGATCATTAAATCAATATATTGACCTATATAAATGTATCACCCCTAAATACTACATCTGTCACTATCTCCAGACATTAGATCTTTGCCGTCTACGTTTACGACATGCTTCCTGTAGCAGGTACATACATTCTCACTGATCCATGCATTTGTTTTGTTCTTATTTGCTTCAATTCAGTTGAAGAAAGTGTACCTGAATCACAATCTGTTCATTGTGACAGGCTTGGTAAACTTCACTTGATGTTCTGCCCGGAAACATCTACTGTCTTTTCCTTAATTGATCGATATATATACCGTACTGGTCTCTAGCCTGGGCGAGAGCCGTGTTTATCTGCGGTAACTCTAATTAAGATGGAACGTAACAGGCAATTAGTCTACAACAACTTTAGAGCTGGAGAGCAGCTGCAGTTCTTCTCCCTCCAGCTGATGTGCACACACACAAACACATTCCTCTATTTGTCTGGGGATTACAAGAGCAGGTGTGAAATGAGTGAGCACCTGCACACACTCACCGTTCCTTACTGGTGCTCAGACAAAAGACACAAAAACACTGCCACTCGTGCAGACGGTATTTCAGACACCCGTTAGAGATGCAGACAAACACACGATGAGCAAATGATGATGCAACGGCATTCATTAAAAGCAGCACGTTTTACAAAGCTATTCCTGCTCGGGCACCTTTTCCTGCTTTAATCAATAACCATAAGATTAATCTTTCATCTCATCCACTATCCAGGATGCTTAAGACAATTCCCACAACACCAAGTTAGACAATGAATGAACTTTCCTACACAGACCGTGCTATGGGTTCTGACGAAAGAGATACCAGTTGTTTTATTTGTCAATGTGCACGGCTTTGTTCAGTGGTACGTCGATGATGTCTAAGGTTATATACAAAATGTTAAACCTCAGACGCTGAGTGGGTGATGCTGACCAACGTGGCAGTGTTGTTTACACTGTGTGTGTGGGTGTGTGCTGCTTCTGAAGGGGGTTTAACTGTTGAGTAGTTATCTGTTGCTTGTTATTTGTTCTGTAAAATATCTCTGCAGTGACAGTAAGGTGAGAAATTCAACGGAGCCAGTAGCTTCAAGCTAAATAAACACTAAAAATGTACCATTAGGAGTAATGACATGACTTATTTTGCTCTTGAATATGTTCAGTAAAAAAATCCCACAAAGTTTCCATCAGGCTGCAAATAATCATGCGCCAAAATGTTATTTTTGTTGGAGAAAATTAACATTAATTTTGTCCATCAAGCTTCCAACAACATGAATACAACATGATAATCACCAATGCATGCTTTTAAAAGCTGCATACTTCAAACACTTTCTTTGAGTTGATCATGCAATGCTAATTTAGTACAAGAAGGCAATCATAGTTAAAATATAGTCATCATTATCTATTCATTGTAAAATAGGTGAAGTTGTCATGACTGTTTTCCCTTATTGCCTAGCCATACATCAGAAAAAAACTACAGGTGAATAGGGCTGGGCAATATGATGATATACAATATATAGTCAAAACGATTGTAATAATGTTTATCATATGTATTTTTCTATACTGTACACGATTATTTATTTTCTCTCTTTAATTTCCACTTAAAACAGATATGTTCATTTTGTACTCAGCTTCTTAAAATGAGAAAATACTCAGTATGAAATGACCTATATTATGATAGAAGATTTTGTCTATACCGCCCAGCCCTACTGGTGAAAACTTTTGGTGACACGGTGTGACCTTGCACCACTTGAACATAATTTAGGTTTGGGGTCTATACACGTTTCCACACAGCGCCTTAGTGCAACCACCCCAGTGAACTACTTTGGCCTTGACTGATGCAACCTATTCTGAGCTGCTGACTTTATGCTGTTCCAAGTGTGTGATGAGGATCAAAGACAGGAAGAGGAAGATTCCTGGGACCCCCTGGTGTTACCTTAATTAAAGCTCAACACTGATCCCCTTCAGTCACTGCAGTAATAATGCCCCTCAGCCAGCTAAAGCTCAGCCATGCAAAAAAAACAGGGTCATGAAACACAAACTTTTTGTAGTTTGGAAACATCACCAGGAATTGGAAGTCATTTTTGATTCAACAACATTGACTGTACACTAGATTTCTCTGTTTTCTTTCTGAAAAAAAAAAGTATGCCAACTAAATGTCATCTCAGTAGGCCAGATATCCATGCATTGATTTTTTCCTCTGCCTCTCCTCTGTAAAATTCAAATATAGCAGTCTGTCTGCAAAACTGTATGACTGCAGAGCTATAGCTGAAGTAAAGAATACAATATTAATATAATATTAAGGCCAAACTTTTACAAGCACCGCACGGCGAGGCGGATTCTCATAAACTCTTTTTTTAGTTTAAGTCCTTTAAACTGATTTAGAGAACTCTAATGCGTTGTCCAATAAAAGGCATTTACTGTTCTCTCTTTGCATTTTCTGTGGCCTTAAAATAACTTAGCCAAATTAATGTGAAGATGTGAGCTCTAATAGGGGAAAAAAAGATGATTTGCCTTGTGTTTAAGGCATGAGAAACGATTCATTTAAATCACCTGTAGTGATGCTTACTCTCTGCTCTGCTTTGAATACCAGTCGAGTCAAATTTAGTCAAATTGCAACATCCAAATGAGTTGCTAAACTACAACTAATGTACTATACGTGTGTCCATAAGTCCATCAGTTTGACAATATTTGTAATAGCCTACATTACAAAATCAAATTACAAGACAGAACGACTGGAAGCCAGTTCATATTCTGCATGGTAACAGTTCAGGACATAAATAAATAACTGGGTTTACTGGTGCATTCAAAGCTATCGCCTGTGCAAACTCTCTTCAAATAAGAGTCAAGCAGCCGTGCTCGCGAGTCACGCTCATCAACACCATAGCATACACCAAGCGTGATTGGCAGGAAAGAGGTCGCATGAGAAAAGATGCGTAAACACAGACGTTGGATTCAACTGGAAATGAATTGAAATTAAACTGTGCAGACTTAAACACTACTACTGATTGTAAACATCACAACATGGTCAAATTATCGTACATGATGGCACTTTTGGTTATAATTGACCGTACATCGTACAGAGGGCAAAATGATCATACAAATATGATAATTATCGTACATCTGGCAACGCTGCTCCACCTCCAGTGTTTGCACCTCAAACATCAATATGCGTCGACCCCGAATGCTTGTTTACTGTGTGAAAGAATATCCACAAAAAAGCACAGAGATGAAAACTGCCATCTCTCTTCTCATCTTTTAATTTAACAGCTTGTATCTCCAGACAGAAAAAATACATTAATTCAAATTAAATAGATGACACAATGGTATATTGTAAGAGTGACCAAAGCTCAAGTAGCCTACATGGAGTGGTGGCATGAACTGTGGTAACAGTATAGAGACATTGTGTTTGCTAAAAATGACTAGAGTTGAGAGTAACTGTGCTGATGCGTTTGACAGGACTCCGGGTTTAACATTACTTGAGGACGATCAATGCAAAGCCACAAAGCTTGGTCCAGATGGCCTGACCGGAGGATTAAGATCAATTTATGTAGCATGTTGAAACAACATTGCCTTTGACTGGCATTTGAGGCCTCGTACAAGAGCCTGTCCTATTCAACTGGGCTTTAATCTTCTTTACTTAAAGACTAATGGTAAGATGATTTCCAGCATGTTTAGAGGATGTGCATTTCAGTCAATAGAAAGCATTGCTTTTTTGCCAGTGTAACCAAGTCATCCATCACTAGCCTTCTTCCTATTTGACAATGCTTCTAGTTTGGACAGTTTTCTGGTGGTTTATTCTACTGCAGCTGGTTCAGCTTTATTAGGAGATGGATGGTAGACACATTTCATTATAGGCTATCATGATATCTCTGGTTACACAGATGGCTTAGACATGGCCTTGGTTTTTAACGTTTTGGCCAGATCAGTTGGACCGGCTCAGACGGACACCAGAGAAGTCATTTAGTCTCATGCAAATAACAACAAAACCTATTTTCCCGAAACGGGCAACAAGCATTTCATCTGTCGCCTGTATTTAAGTTAGCAGCTTTAAGCATCAGACCAGTGTTTTGCATGTTTAGCTCATACAAATCCTTCATCACTGCCTTTCTAACACAGCCTCTGGTTTCAGTTCATGTCGGTATGAAAATTATCTTTCAAAGACTTTGACAAATGGTTTGCTATTTAGCCTTAAAGGCATAACTATCAGAATTATCTGGAGAATACTTTTCCACGGCCAAACTGCGATGTTGTTTAAATGCCCTAATATTAACATTCCTTAGGTTATCCATGTAGCAACGTACATGTTTGTACAAGTTCACAGAAGTACATAATCGGTTGGGAACATGTGGGAAATTTGGGCATCTGTGTTTTCACAAAATTTGCTCAATGGCAGATTTCACAGAAAAATAAAAGACATTGTTTATCCACTTCCAGTGCAACATCTCTGTTTGAGGTGTTAACCAGCAAGCTGGTCTGTCTGATGAGCCGTGTTCACCAAGGCTGTGTATTGGCAAGAATCTGGCGATACGATACGTATCATGATACAGGGGCTAGGATTCAATATATTGCGATACTGTAAGTAAGGCGACATATTGCGATTTTATAAATCTAATTTTAGGAAAACTGTCATAGTATAAAGAACACACCACCATATGCATAAAATATGTGTAAAACAAGTTAACAATTTGAAAATAAAGTATTGACTGAGTTAATATTTGTTTGCTTGTAAACTATGAATTAAAAATCAATAGTGGTTTTGAGAATTGATCCAGTATCACAAAACATAATATCGCAATACTCAATATTTTCTCATACCTCTAGTGTTTACCAGAGCAGCATGTCCCAGCTTTAAGCCAACAAAAGCCAGCGAGGACCGATTTTTTATGTTCAATAAGGAATTTCTTGTAAATGTATCATCACTCGACGGGTAAATCGGGACACCTCCTAAGAACTTGATGGATTGCTCTATAACAGTGCACTGAGTAGCTGAAAACCTCCGTCTGCTACACACCAGCAGTCCCTACCAGAAAAGAGATGGGCTCTGTAAAACTAAAGAGAGAAAAAAAGGGAGGCAAAACAGCCTGAAACTGTCTCATGTCAGTTCTGTATAGCTGGCTGTAAAGTAAAGCCAGGGAGCTTGCTTTTGTCCACGGGGAGCATGTCTGTTCTGGGACAAGGGCACTCTCGCTCTTTCAGTCTGTCTCTCGGAGGGGTTTTGCTGCAGCCTAGAGACACAGCCGGCTAATTGACGAGTGCCGGGCTTTGTTTTATCTTGGCAGCCTCGCAGCAATGCTGACTTAGTGTAGCCA
>CAKALG010015910.1:0-20328 GCA_916700815.1 Helicolenus hilgendorfi
CTCGCGGCGTGATGGGCTCTCCAGACAAGCAGGCGCTGATGGCAGACGGCGGAGGTCAAAGCAGAATATTGAGCATTGATGTATTAAAACCACAGGCGGAGGAGACATCAAGCCGCTTTCATAACCGGCTGAACGCGCGAGACGCAGATGAGAAAGTGTCCCACAGAGACACAAGCAGAATGACCACTAATGAAGATTTTGGGGGCTGTCTGAAGAACTGTGTTGTTTCACAGCACCGTGTATTGCCTATGGTGAGAGTGTATTTCTCTGTGTGTGTTTGCCTGGGTATGGTGTAATAACTCTGGGGAAGCTGATAGCCTTGTGCTTTGGAGAGTGAAGGTAATAAAACAGAAGAGTGCTCACCCAGATCTGACAGAGGCACCACAGAGACCGTTACATCTTCCCGACACATGACCTGTCCTGAACCTGAACTTGACTCCCTCCCCTACACACACACACACTCTTACAGAACAACATCTGCACAAACACACAGCTGCAGGTACACTCCAGCATGCTGACTAAGCATGACAGTATACAGGCACACACTCAGTTAGGGTTAATGGGGTGACAAGCTGAGGGCAAGGCCTGCATTACAACCCGGGCTCCTGGCCATGTTGGCCTGGCGCACACACACACCTTGTTATTCTGTATGAAAGGACTAAAGGCAGACACAAGACAGTTTCTGCTTCTTCCAAAAGAGAAGCAAAGCCTGTTGTGAAAAAAATATCCCTGTGAGAGGAACAGACTGTGTTACCCTTTTGGGAACAATGAGAGCTTACCCTTTTGCTAAGAGACAAATTAGAACTGCATCCTGTTTAAGGTGTACTGGTTTTGTTTTTTACCCATTTTTGCAAGAGAACACATGGATTTTTTTAAAAAGAGCATTGATTTTCACTTGTTTTTTACATCCCCCACACACTCAAAAGTTGTTTTCCTGCTGCTTGCTTTAGTTTACAGTAACAGAGGCATGTTTAAGATGAAGAGCAGGGTAGAATATTTCCAATGATGCATCCATTAAAAACATGGCAACTTGGTTTTTATAATTTTACTAAATTAAAAATGTTAACTCGCAGATACAAAACATACTAGATGTGATACGGACATACCTACGTTTTTTATATTTTCTAAATTAAATTGGTATCAAAAGAATTAGTCAATGAATCGATTAGACGAGTAGACAAATAAACTTGCGGTTGTATGCCTTCACCAGCCAGTCATGTTGCAGTTTACATTCCATGTCTGTCTAAAATGTCCCCACTTCATCATGTTATTCTCTTAGACATTCGTGTGAAATTGTCATAATCATTCAGGCTGTTCTCATCCGCTTCAGCTCCACTCTAACTAGTTTTGTTTGAGGGCGTGCCAAAGTAGCCGTTAGGCAGGTATTATGCAAATGTATTACTTGGTGACATCGCCACGTTACGGAAGACAAGGCAAGACTTCAATTAAGGCAGCAGTGTTTCTGTGGGGGAGAGGAACTCCCTTTGGCTTGGACTTTGTGCTATGTAACTTTGCAGACCTTTTACATGCACAAAAAAACTATTTAACACACTAAAGGAAAGAGGAAAAGCACTACAGCATAATAGGATCTCTTTAAGGGAAAAAAACAACAGTTCCATGAAAGCGTCTATGGTGTATTGACCTATCGGTGTTGCTTGCTCAGTAACACATACTGTTGTCGCTCTTTCACTGAATTCTCCCCTCTTTAGATATGACATGAATCACATCAGCAGAGGACACACGGAGGACTGAACAGGACACTGGTGATAATTATGTATTGGATTCTGACAAAACACACCAGCTGTGGATGGATGAACAGGTCCAGCTCAATCTCCTGCTGTCTCTTTTCTCTCCCCCCTTCCTCCCCTCCTTCTCATCTCTCTGGTTTCTCTTTTTTCCACCAGTCTGCTCAATCCATCACTAAAATCCGTTAATACAAATGCAACTCAAGCAGAAACAATCCAGAGATGAAATAATCATCCCCCCTCAACATGGAGTCAATTATCCGTCTGCGGCTGGTTTTAAGTCTTTATGCCACCTTGTCATCGCCTGTGCCGAATCAGAACATATCACGACCGCAGCAGCTTAGTTTGACCCCGGGAATATCAGCGGAGAATTAATGCGCCTCATATTCCCGCTTGAACCAATCAGGACAGAGCTTTGATGTCTGATAGTCTGATATAGGACATGTTAGAGATATTAGATGGGGCTTCACCCCAGATGGCGTAACAGCACAGGGGTGAATTATGTGACGCAACCTCATATTGTCCTTCAGTTTTCAATCTTCCTAAGATCCCGCAGTCATCCCCTTCTCTCAGGGTAATTGCCTCTGAATCGCAGTGCTGGCAGAGATCAGCCTAAACTATCATGTTTTAAAAAGGGTAAAAAAGATGTAGATTTTGGATGAATAACAACCAGAAATATTATGCAACTCACCATAATTTAAACAAAATCCAATTACATAAGGGTGGGTCGGCATAAATATGCCGATGCTGGGACATCACTAAATATAAAACAAGAGGAAGGACAGGGTGTTTAATCAGAAATTCTGTTTCCATTAACCTACGTTAATAATGTCTTTTCTCTATCAACATGCCAAGTTTTCCACCTCAGGCAAGCATGGAAAATGCTATGAGACATTTAGGAGCGTTTATGAATTTCTGCCATTTCCATTCTCATGCACATAATTACCAGACGGCAACCTCGCGGTCTGAAACGTGAAGCCAATGCAGAAGTGTCTTAAACTTGCATTCTTTCTAATAGCCAGCAGGGGGCGACTCCTCTGGTTGCAAATATAGTCCGACTGTATAGAAGTCTATGAGAAAATGACCCTACTTCTTACTTGATTTATTACATCAGTAAACATTGTAAACATGAGTTTATGGTCTCAATCGCTAGTTTCAAGTCTTCTTCAATAAATGATGTTCATTAAGTAATTTATGGTCCCATTTAGAGTTAAATAGACTATAAAGCAGGGTATGCTTTAGGGCGTTGCTACCTTGTGATTGACAGGTCGCTACCACGGCGTTGTCCGGTCTGGAAGTTGTGCGTCTTTTCATCTTAGAGCTTTAACCCTTTCACTAGGGATGCACCGATCTGACTTTTTCAGTCCCGATAACGATGGTGATACCAGGGCTTTGGGTATCGGCCGATAACGAGTACTGATCCGATACCAGTCTTTAATTAAAATGCCGCATGCCTCACTGTGTGGAAGTGACTGGGATCATTCTTTTATGTGTAAGGCAACATTAGGTTGCACTTAGCTCCACCCTCTTGTGTAATTTCTGGTTACAAAAAAACAAGATGGGAACGGCCAAAATGCCAAACTCAAGGCTTCAAAATCGTAGTGCACAAAACAATGGGTGACGTCCCTACGTAACTACGTCCACTTCTTATAAATGGTCTATGATAAAAATGAACAACGTAAAAGTAAACAGAAAGATCTTTTTTTCAATTTTTTTGTTAATGCATTTCAACACAAGGCTTTAAAAAAGCTCTCTCTGGTCTACTATACTATGTGTTAGAGGTTGGGTTATGTTCTGGAGCTTCATGGTAGTTAGGGAAGTCATTTTATAGTCACATGCTCCATATATCTTCCAATCCTGTACTGTATGTCACCAGCCTATCTCACAATAGGCAGCCCACATAAACATTTGGTGCTAAATCATTCTACATATAACAAGGCTGAGGTATGCAACCTCGCTGTTACACCACTGAATTAGCTTCTGTCGACAGACCAGATTTTTACTACACCATGTTGTCAAGTGGATTCATGGCTTTGAGACGAGATGGAGACCCATCTCACTCAGAGAAAATGAGTTGCCGTTCACATGAAAGATATCAGTAACACTTTGGGCGACATTCAAGGTGGTTCATGTCACAATCCATCTGACCACAAAGCATTTGCAAAATCACACAGATTTTGTTCTGTGTGGAACAGTTAGCCTAGCTGCGTAACTCAGTTTCAGCTGTATTGATATCACCAAAAACATCTTTACCAGCCATCAACCCTCACACTAATGGATACAGGATTACATTACAATACATCAGCCCTTAATACATCACAAGACTGCACACACTCTGCAGTGTGTATACTCCACAAACCCGTTTGATATGCACACACTGCATGCTTTATGTCTGTGTGAGTATCAATGTGTTTATGCATCTTTCTTTGAAGATCACGTAGCAGCCCTCGGCTTGTTCTGTACAGTATGCATATGTGCAGGCGTACATGCTCAGATCACCGGCAGTGACTGACAGAGAGAGGAAGACATAAAGAGACAGAGAAAGTGAGCAAGCAGAGTCGAAGCCAGAGAGGGAGAGCGAGCGTAATTTGTTCAAATGGCCAGAGAGAATAGGTGGAAATGGTGAAAGAAAGTACAGTCAGCATACAAAAGGCTCTGCCTTCCTTTCTTTTCTTTTCTTTGATCATTTTCCACAACTCCACCGTGATGGATTTCTGCCCTCTGAGGGAAGCCTAAGGTTTTATCGATGTGTTGTTTGTAATTTTATGAAAAAGAAACATTCAGAATTTGAGCCGCTGTCAAATGTCTGATGTCCGTTTATTCCCCTATATTTATTTTAAATTCAGGTTTTCTTTTAATCTCATAACTAAATCACTACAATACCCATGAGCCTCAGACACTGTTTCTATATGGAAAAAAAGCCAGTCTCAGGTGTGAATCTGAAATCTACCAAAGTCCTTTGTTTTGAATTAATCGCACAAAGTGAGTAAAGGCCTTTACTCTTGGAACTCAAGACCACTTTGCAAGTTACCTACAGGTTAAATGTAATTCTTTCCTAGTGTGAAGCCCTTTGTATGAATTCTGAACTGCTGCACTGAGTGATGCACAACAAATTGAGTCTCGAGACTGAAAACTTCCCCAATAAAGCAGACATGTTGACTGTACTCACAGCAAGGTGATAACTCTCTCTCTTCTTAAATAATTTAAACTCAGGAACACTGGTCAGGCTCTGCTGCCGATCATGTACCTCTAGCAGATAAGACTACATGTTGAATGCCCATTATGAGTGTCACTTTTGCTTGGAATCAACAGTGAGTACAATAACACAACAATCAAATAATTGCATGACAGAGCTCAAGCTGACTCTTGCCGTTTTCTTCACACCTCCTCCTCACATTCTCAACTCCTCTCTTTTATTACTCCTCAGGTTTTTTTGCATCTCTTTCTTGGTGTTGAAAGAGTGGCAGACAGCAGATGGTATGGAGGAAGGAGGTGTGTATGTGTGTCGGCAGGAGATAAGTAAGGTAAGGCAGCTCCACGGTGTCAGATGACCGGCAGGGCACCTCTCCGGTTGTCCCAAACATAAAAGAGACATCTGGGCTGGCTAACGGATCGCCGTTGCTCCTCGCTGTGTGTGTGTTGCGAAGGATATAATGTAATCTGACAGACACACAAAAGAAGATTTAGTTTTCTGTTGGTGGTCGCTATCTCAATATAATAGTGATTAAAACTAGACCATTATAAAGATCTTCACTACAACTGTGCGGTTTACACAACCCTGTTGCTCTCCACTGAGGACTCCCGGTGTTTTTATTCTGATAACTCACACATCAGAGGACTTCAATACCTCGTCAGGAAGTCCTTTTCTCAGGAGGAGATTATTTAAATCGTCCCCCCTCTTGTGCTTACGTAACTCTATTAAATCCCTCTTCTTCCTCCTCCTTCAGTAGAGCAATCATTGAATGGCTCCTTGCGTCAGGCGGTGAAGGAGAATTTGCCTGAATTCTGAGTGTGTAAGTCTCTACTAGATCAACAGAACTTAAAAACTGCAGAGGAAACCACAGAGCGTCAATCGCAGCGGCCCCTACAATAACCAAGCCTGTTAAAGCTGGCGTAGACGGTATATTTTTGGCATCATTGGGCAAAAATTCCATAAAAACCTTTCAGCATATTGTAATTCATGTGTTCTGAGAGAAAACTAGACTCTTGCATCTTCTCATGGCTCTGTTTTCAGGCTTTAAAAATTCTAGCCCATGATGGGAGACATTGGCCAATCACAGGTCATTTCAGAGAGAGAGAGCGTTCCTATTGGCTCTTCTAGAATAACAGATCTGTGTGCACGTTCCTTTGATGAAAGCCTGATTCAACAGCAGAACATCCTGCAGGAAAAGTTGCTATTCCAGCATTGGCAACAACTGCCTGCATCCCAAAAAAGGAAGACGTAGAACAGCATAAACTACAGGTTATGACCTTCTTTTAAAAATACAAAAATGTGAAATCATCATTTATCTTATCAGTACAGGTCATGAGAAGGTAATTATCAGTTATTGATGTCGGCTAAAAAAAATCTGTATCGTGCATCCCTACTTAAAAGACACTTTTCCTAGACCTGTTGTGACAACATTTTACTAATATGATTTCTTTTTTTATTTTCACATCCCAATAAGCAATATAGACAACAGGGTTAAACAGAACCTTTTAAAAAATCAGTCTGATCCACTTGTGTTTCAGAGGCCCTGTAGAACGTTGGCCAAAACTTGAAAGGTATAATCCAATTATAAGAAGTTTCTGTCACTCCAGAAAGTTCTCTGCATCTCTGAAACAACTCCTCTCTTTCGCCCTGTGAGCGGGATAATAATCACCACTGAGGTTGTGTGTGTGTGTGTGTGTGTACGTGGTAGCTATATACAGTACACATCTCTCCCTGTGCCAGGCTCATGATTCTACCTGTCAAGGAGCAACAGACAAAACCAAAGTAACAATGAACTTTCTAAATCCTCATTGATATTCAAAGCAGACCTCCTGTAGTCTCATGACTCCCACAATGGTTGTGACGGAGCCTCAGAGAAAAAAATATCCAACAAGCTCAATTCAACCATGACTCAACCACAAGTCTGGAGGGCATCACTGAGACGCCTCCATCAGTCATCACTGACACAACTCCACTTTAAAGAACATTTGACATTACCATCTCTACCACCTCTCAACAATGTCATGCTTTCATTGTCCTCATTCTTACACATTTCTCACTTTCCATTATTTATTGCAAATACAAATTCAATAGTTTATCTCAGGTCAAGTTTATTTAGTTTACTATGTCAAGGTTTAGCCTGCTGGTACAGCATGGGCAATGTTATAACTGACCACTACACGATATAACATGTGTGTTAGGCCTGAACAATAAGTATTTTCCTCAATTAAGACCTTTACAAACACAGAGCCGATGCATTAAAGTGACCACCTGCATAATATAGTGCAGATCTAATGCAACAGCCCTGCAATAACTGTCCATGGAGCAGCAGCGTCATCATGCAGAAATCTAAGTCAGGTCATATGGGAAAAAGGGTTTAGAAGGGCTTGGGAAAATAGCATTTTGATCATAGATATAAAACAGTTTATATCTATGATTTTGACACTAAAACATACATAATTTTATCAAAATTTGAATGTTCGTATTATAAATAGATGAAGAAAACCACTGTGAAGCTACAGAATGATATAAAAACCTAAAAAAACTCAAAAATAATGGACCTTTTGCTCAAGGGCACCACAAGGGTAGATTTTGAAGTACAGAAGTAGCATCCTTTTACTTTGTTCAATCAGAGTTTCCCAGCTGGTCCAACAATTCAATCTACTCTTCTGTACTATAAGCTGCTGTGGATGCATGATTTTGTCATAGTTCTACCAAATCAGTTGTTTACAAGTGAGTTCCAAAGCAACGGTTAGCTGGGAGGAAATTTGGGGATTTTGGAGAGTGAGTGGTTTTTAATTTAAAATAAACTTCATTTTTGAAGGATTATTGTTATTATTGTTGTATTAGAATAGCTTTTGATACGTGTACTGACAATTCAATGTATATTCATAGGCATTTCAGTTTACCTACAGTAACACTACAAATTCAAACAACTTAATTTTCACATGAGGCGTGACTGTGGTCTCAACACAGACTTTAAATAACAAAATCTGATGTCTATAAAACTCAAAGCCCCCGAGGGACTAATAGAAAAAGTCATTTCCTGCCTGCAGACAGAAGTGAACAGAAATGGAGGGATTCAGCTCATTGACCGGATATTAATGACTGCTTCCGGTGATTTAGTGCTGCGGAGACCAGGTGATGGATTGGGGACACCTTTGCGGTGAACTGAAGCATTTGGCGGCTCCATTGTAAAGCAATTAGACCGTTACAATAGAGTCACTTTGGCAGGAAATCTGTCTTAGGGACCCCAGGTGGGCCAACCAGAGGAGGATAAAAACGCTGCTTTTAGATGGACATAAGGATGATATATTTGACACAAAAGGACAGGAAGGAGGAGAGATATTCCCCATTCAGTGCCAGGAAAAGCTCAGCGGGTGTGTTTATATGTCCATGTGTGAGCTTGCATTCAGGGACATGGAAACAACAAGTGAGTGAAAGCATCTTCTGTCTGGACAACTGAAGGTGAGAGTGTGGGTCTACATAAAAAACAAAAGTATTCTAGAGGGATCAGCTGGATGAAACGTCAACAAGTGTGAAATTATATCTTTAAAATGCTGCAAATGACATCATCTCCTTCCTTGACTGACGATATATAAATAAAAATAAGAACTCCTCAGTGTGTTTCAATCAGCTCCCACTCAGTCTTCACATCAACCCTCTAACGCCAGTAAACATTTCAACATTCATCAGTACAGCATGCCACAACACAACGCCGGTCAGAATTGGCCTCCGCCCACCTAATTAAAGCAATTTATAAATATTTTACCTGAGGATTACTGTAGGGAAGAATGCAACCAACGTGCTCCACCAATTTCTGAGGTATTGAATTCACTGGAAGGGTTGGACAATATGGTTGAAATCATTATATTACTTTTTCAATATCAATATTTATCAAAATACGGCCAATGCGAGCAAAAATCAAATGTGAAATGATCAATCAGTTGACGCTCAATGCAGAAGAATCCATCCCGTTGCTGCTTCCTTTCCCTCTGCCAACTCTTTGTACTGCAGCCTACGCATCCAACCAGCACTCAATCTCTTCCACTCCTCCACTTTAGTAGTTACTACCTGAACTGAACAAAACACTTTTCTATTCTTTGCTGTGCGAAAGAAATATGGTCTCAAATATAGAGGCGCTGAGGTGGGGAAGAATTACTTTTAGTCTAAAGCCTCTTTCACACACAGGTCCCAGTAAATTACTGGAATAACCTTTCAGGCACCGCTAGGGATTTTCACTTTTCACTAGGGCTGTCAATCGATTGAAAATAGTTATTCGCGCTTAAATCGCAAATAATCACACGTTTTATGTGTTCAAAATGTACCTTAAAGAGAGATTTGTCAAGTATTTAATACTCTTATCAACATGGGAGTGGGCAAATATGCTTGCTTTATGCAAATGTATGTATATATTTATTATTGGAAATCAATTAACAACACAAAAGAATGACAAATATTGTCCAGAAGCCCTCACGGGTTGGCGGTACAGACTTCCCTGAATATTGATCCCTGCTCCCATTCACACATGACCCCATGTAGGAAAATGCTCCTGAACATTTCAGCGATAGACTTCACGTGTGAAAGGGACTTAAGTTTGGGTTAACACGTGTGTAAACATGTATTCACTGTGGGCTGGATAAATGTTTGGATATGGAAAGCCTCCAGCTGAGCTGTGTGAATATGGTAATTCTGAGAAGGCTCAACGTGTTATATTAAACTACAGTAAACACGACAGAGAAAAGGAAGCACTGGGTTAAAGTGAAATGTATGAATTACTTTTAAAACTTTTGGCCGACTTGAGAACCGTCCAGCGTCTCACACCACAGGACTGGATCCGTGCGGTTGATGGAAAATTTCTTCTGTCCTTGAGGCAAAGAGTTCAAGCTGCCAGAAATTTATGAAGAATAAGCACTGACCCTCCAAAGCTCAGCCATGACTTGTTTCATACTCTCAGTCAATCCACTCAGTCAATGCTGGGAGCTGGCCAGTACAAGCCAGTAGCCAAAGAACTGTTGGCCAGTAGAGCAGAGAGGGGCTAAGCGTCTTTGCTCAAGGGCACCACAAGGGTAGATTTTGAAGTACAGAAGTAGCATCCTTTTACTTTGTTCAATCAGAGTTTCCCAGCTGGTCCAACAATTAAATCTACTCTTCTCCACTATAAGCTGCTGTTAATGCATGATCATAGTTCTACCAAATCACCACTGTTCACAAGTGATTTCCAAAGCAACAGTTAGCTGGGAGGAAATTTGGGGATTTTGGAGAGTGAGTGGTTTTTAATTTAAAATAAACTTTATTTTTGAAGGACTTTTTAAAATGAATGCTTCACATTACAAGTCAAATTTTGTACTAATGTAAAAAAAAAAAAAGAATCACAATAAAGCAGCCTCTAGCTTCAGCCACATAAGGAACACTGGAGCCTCAGCTGTGCACTGGAGAGCACCACACACTGACTAAAAGGCGTAAAATGTTGCTCATCAACACTTGTCCATGGGAATTTGTTAACTGTCACTCAAAACAAACTGGAAGGAATAAGCAGTAACAACAAAGCTCGCCATACATCTGCACGGCCACTGGGAAAACTGTAGTAACTGCAAAGGCTTTGTGCCAGTTTCTTTCTTTATGCCGGTCCTGTTCAAAGAACATTTGTATTCTGAGGAATAATACATTAGGGAAACAAATTCATGCAAAATAAATAATATGAGAACTAATTAGGTTATGTGCTGCAATGGAACTGAATGAACTGCTATTTAAGTAACAGATGAATGAAATGCAAAAGTTCTTAAATTATACTGCCAAATTCCCTCCACTTATTATCCACACTGAAAATTTAGTATATTGCGTCACCGGCTCTTTGTTGTTGCTGGAGTCATAATTAAATGTTTTATTTTATAAATAACACTTTCAGGGAAAAATCAATTCTCATTAACACTGCCAGTGTTAAAAACAAAACAAATATAATAAATAAACTCTGTTTGGCTACAGCAACAAGTGCTGAAATTAAAAAAAAAAATAAAAAAAGGTTACTTATATAACCCCACAAATCTTTTCAACATGAAAAAATTGCGAGCCGACCAAAGGTCCCTTCATTTCATCATGAACACACACTACAGCTCATACAGTACACACCAATGAAATGTAGTCACTACAAGACAGAGGTGACATTTTCTAACAGTGACTGCATTCTCCTCGCCACTTAGAAGGTGCACCTTTCATACAAATCGGAGCAAGCGCACCATGTTTTGTGTACACATGAATCATTTGAGTGCACACACTCACCAATAAAAGTGTCACCTCTTGTGATAGAAAATGCCATCTGTACTAAATGGAAGCATGGCACAAAGAGGACAAAACAACTTGTTTTGTCTATCTAGTAAGAATTTTGTTTATCTAGGAAGGTTTGTTGAGTAAGCAGGCTTTTTGTTTTGCAAGCAATGCCCTCAGGGTTGGACATTTTTTTTGTCAATTCAAAATCTGCCAGCCACTCAATAGATCACCATTCTTTTTTTGGCTGGTGAGTGAAGCAATCCTAGCAACGACTTGCATATTTTACTAGCATTTGGCTGGTGGCTGGTGCTAATTTCCACCCCTGAATGCCCTCCTTCATAATCAGTGACACACATTACAGCAGGAAACTCGCCAGAATGCTGCAAATCCTCTCCTGTTTGCCACTTGATCAATCGAGGGTTAAGTATCCTGCTCAAGGGCATGCTTGCAGTAGTTTTTTTTAGGGATGAAAATGAGGAGAGAAGACAAATTATTCACTTTTTCTTTGAGTTCACCAGCATGACATTTCTACTGTGGAGTTGCCAAAGCTTCAGGGTGCCTTGAAGCAACAATCAGCTTCATGTTTACAAAAGAGAGGCACTCTGAATTTCTATGGTGACTAGGTATACAAATCTGCTACTCCGTGTTATTAAATATGGTATATACCAGCACTAGTAATCACAAGCCCAGAGGCCAGGCCTAAAGGCACTATACCTCATTTATTCCAGGCTACTCACCGCAGCGCTTAATCAGCTATTGCAGTTCAGCATGTCTTCACATTGCCAAGACCTTCAGATGCACACGCTGCGGCTACCACACATGACATGATGGTCTGAGCTCCAACCGCTGCTGGGTTTGGCGCAGAATCAGAGGCCACAACTCAGTTCAGCACAGCAAATAATTTATAGAATATATAAAGAACAACTTCAATATAAGACAATCTTGATTATGAGACAATACCCCCCCAACATCTGATTTTGTAAATAGATATTTGAGGATACAAAACTAGGGCTGTCCTAATACTAACGTGTTAAGATAAATTCATTTTTACGGCACTAATTTCTTTATGGCATTAACATAACTTAGGATTTTTAGGTTGTAGCGGGCTCAGTTTTAAAGCTAATAAAAATACTGATATCATATGAAACTACACTAAAGTAAAACTAAGGAATCCATAGACCAACCGTGTCATACTAGCTTGTCAAGAGGGTGGCTAAATAACGCTCCAAACTTACGCTACATTTTGGCGAGGATAAAATTGGCATGGCCATTTTCAAAGGGGTCCCTTGACCTCTGACTTAGATATGTGATATGAAGATATGTGAATAAAAATGGGTTTTATGGATAAACATGAGTCTCCCCTTTACAGACATGCCCACTTTATGATAATCACATGCAGTTTGGGGCAAGTCATAGTCAAGTCAGCACACTGACACACTGACAGCTGTTGTTGCCTATTGGGTTTGAGTTTGCTATGTTATGATTTGAGCATATTATTTAGGCTAAATGCAGTACCTATGAGGGTTTCTGGACAATATGTGTCATTGTTTTGTGTTGGTTTCCATCAATATATACATACATTTGCATGAAGCAAGCATATTTGCCCACTCAATATTTGACAAATCTCCCTTTAACGTACATTTTGATCAGATAAAAAAATGTGCGATTAATTGTGATTAACTATGGACAATCATGCAATTAATCGCGATTAAATATTTGTATTGACTGACAGCCCTATACACAATACATTTAAGCCAGTCCTATTGGGAAAGTTTCCCTGAGATACTAAAAGAGAGCCCTCATCCTTGAATTGAAATATTAAATACTGGAGAATGGAATGGAAATCCTGCATTTGTGCAGCTCGTCTGTCGGTCACATACAGTATTCAGTATTGCCTCCGCATCCATTTTCTCTGGCTGTTTGCATTGTGCAGCTTTTATCCTCATCATGACATTCTGTGAGAGCAGTAATTCTTGGCAGCTTGACAGATGATTCAGTCCCTGCTCTGTCTCAGCGGTAAAGACGTCAGGGGACGCTTTGACTCATTTTCACTCGTTTCCTCTGTGGTATAGCCAAACATGTTACACAAGCCGTCAGAAGCTCCCACAGGTTAAACTAGGCTAACTCGAACACTTCAATGAACGTATAGTACGACTAACGTCATTTCCAGAAAAACAAAACCCATTGCCTTACAATCCAGCCAATGTGGTAACTCGGGAACACATTCTCTGTGTTTAAGCGTCAACACCCTGTTTCAAAAGGAATCACATCAAATTAAGGAAGCACAGATGCCCCCGTATTGGGTCTTTATAGAAATGTCAGGGATATTTCTTTCACTAACTGCAAACAAACATGTCACAACTACTGAATCAGCTCCGAGCTATGAATCGATGAATACCTTTCTCAAGTTTAACGAGATTTCTATCTGCCTCCCGCCATCCAATCAACACACTAACCATTAGCAGTCTGCAGTGCTGCACCGGGCCGCTCAGCTCCCATTTCTCTGACTTGTGGCCAAGTCTTTGCATGTCAATGTGCCTGGCAGCTGCCCAGGTGTCGACCCAGTGAATTTAGACCGGCCATCTTTTTTATCCCCTCTCCCTCTGGTCCCTTTGCAGCGCGGTCATAGCTCCAAAACACACCAAACTGCAGCATTTCTTGGAACAACGGCTGACAGGGTTCAAAACAAATTAAGACAAAAGGAAGGCAGGGAAACATGTCGACCTATCTCGTCTTGCTTTCTTTCTCTCTAGTTGTATGTCTTCTACGCTGCCTTTGTTTCTCCCTCTCACACCCTCCTCAGACTTCAGACCAATCAGATTAAAGAACTCAGAGAGACAGGCAGTCTGTGGCCGATGGCGAGACAAGACCGCTTGTCTCAACGTTGTTGTTGCTCCAAACCAACACGATTTCTGTCCCTTCTCCTATCCTGTCACATCTCTTGACTGTCCAGCACAGACGAGATGACAAAGAAAAGTCTAAATGCTGACAGGGTAGCTAACCTTGGCAGTGACTCTAGGGACCGAGGCCAAGGCAGGCTCTTAGGGAAGAGGAGAGAGCCGGAGACAGAAGGTAATACAGCTGTAAGCCCTTGACTCGTCCCCCGGGGCAAACAACAATCTATTGCTTTCAGAGGCCATCCCTAAACTCATCAGGCAACACAGGTTTGCTAAAAATGGAGCGGATTAAGCCTAAGTAGAGGCATACAGCGGGGAGAAAACAGTGTGAATGAGTAATGTGCTGGAAACAAAATAAGTTGCAAAGACTTATTTAAAGCCAGCTTTGTTGTTTGTGTGGGGAAAAGTGATTTGTTATTTATGTGTGTGTGATGGTGGTAAAACTAAGTGGCTGTCATATACACATTCTGGCTGAGCAAATGTGCAATACTGTAACAGATTCAAAACTATTCTACACTTTTTCAAAATAATCAGATTGTGTTGTTGCTACATTAATCCTTTTTTTGGGTCAGTTTACGCATCACGTTTTTGTCCATGTGATGAACGCAAGTTTAATACTCAATCTTTTTTTCTTATTTGGTCTCTACAAACTCCTGAGAAAAATATCTGTCTCTTTAGCTGCTAGATGTTCCACTTTATCCCAAACTAGTTGCTAGCTTTGTCTGTCTGCTGTTTGATGGAAGTTAAAGGGGACATATCATGCTCATTTTCAGGTTCATACTTGTATTTTGGGTTTCTACTCAAACATGTTTACACGCTTTAATGTTCAAAAAACACATTGTTTTTCTCATACTGTCTGTCTAAATATACCTGTATTCACCCTCTGTCTGAAACTCTCCGTTTTAGCGCATGTCTCTTTAAGCTCCCGTCACCTTTACAAAGGTAGTTCTCAAGCTGTGGGCTGTATATTCTAACGGGGCTTCATGTGACATAGGAAGGGGAACCAAATCTGAATGGCTTGATGAATCACATGTTTTCTGATTTTGGCAGTCCACAAAAAATTGACTGAGTTTTCTTATTTCACATTTTTAGGGTTGGTAGGCACTCCAGATAACCAAATGTATGTGCACAAGGACTGAAAAAGCAAGTTATTTATGACATGTCCCCTTTAAGTTGAGTGCAGTGGGTTTATCGGAGATGTTTGCTGAAAACAGCTGTTTCTTCTGATGGAAACATGGTTGATGAGAGATGCCTTGTGGAACAGCAGAGTTGGGTGATAACGCTCTTTGGGTTCGTCACTAAGACCACTTTCACATAACGCACAAGTCATTTGATTGCTCTTTCATGTAAAAACACTGATTGGTGGAGCTTTGAATTTGGATACTCTGAGGGAGTTCAGTTTGCAGTGAGGAGACCAGATCAGATGTGCTGTCACAACTGCAATCATCAAGAGCATCCAGACAGCAGCCTATTCAAAGGTGACATTTCATTCGTCAAACGTGCCAAAAGCATAAAGTCACTGAGCTGTTTTTAGGGGTGGCTGGTAGTTTGTTTGTAATGTGGCAGAAAAAACTGTAACGAATAAAAAATGCTGTCATGCATTAATATGATTTTAGTGAGACATTTTAATGAATCAGGGCTGTCAAAGTAAACATGATAACGCAAATTTGTTTTAACGGCACTAATTTCTTTAACGCATTAACGCAACTTACGATTTTTAGGATGTATCAGGTTTAGTTTTAAAGGTAGAGTGAAGATGCTGGCATCAAATTAAACTACAAGACCTAAGGAATCCATTGGTACAAACCATGTCATACTAGGTTTTTGCAAAGGAGGTTAAGCAACGCTCAATTTATGCAAAATTTTGGCGAGGAAAAACTGGTATGGCCATTTTCAAAGGGGTCCCTTGACCTTTGACCTCAAGATATGCATGCAGTTTTGGGCAAGTCATTGTCAAGTCAGCACATTGTTTTCGCTGTTGGGCTTAAGTTTGCCACGTTATGATTTGAGCATATTTTTTATGCTAAATGCAGTACCTCTGAGGGTTTCTGGACAATATATGTCATTGTCTTGTCGTGTTAAATGAGTTCCAGTAATAAATATATACATACATTTGCATAAAGAAAGTATATTTGCCCATTCTCATGTTGATAAGAGTGTTAAATACTTGACAAATCTCCCTTTAAGGTACATTTTGAACAGATAAAACGTGTGATGATTTGGATAATTATTTGGACAATCATGCGTTTAATCTTGATTAAATATTTTAATATTTGAATGCATTCAGAATGCACATATTCAAACATTTAACCATTTCAGAATTATTCACAGTGTTGAAGTTTTTTGCCCGAGGACTGATTCAATGATTGATCAAATTCAGTTTTTAGGCAGTTCAAACAAGGAGCAAGTGCTTTTCGAATCAATCAACAGCTCAATAGTCTGCCTACAATTCCCTGAGGTGAAAAAGGGTTGTATAACATGGAGGAAATTGATTAGCAGTAAACCTCTTCCTTAAATTTGGCAAAACTTTTCACACTATAGACCGCATCACATATCCTGCTTTTTCCGACACATCACTAAAAAAAGGTGTGAAGAGTGAGATATTCGATATAACGATGTTATACGGGTAAACATGATTACGGTTCTAAAAGCCTGTAATAACATTTAGACTAAACCGAGGAGGCATTTGAATAACTGAAGTCAAGCATTAATGACCTGCAGGGAGATTTTATCTCAGAGACGGCTTCTCTCTTGTTGGCTGGGTGCCTGACCTGTCTGTCAGACTAATAACAGCAGTACAGGTCAAGCAGCAGTGTTAGCAGTATAACTAGTTACACATACCATAGTCATTATGGAGGGCTTAATAGTAGAAGGAGTAGCAGAGCATGAAATAAGTATTTGCTGACAGGAGAGGTGTTTCCAGTCGTAAATTTGTCACATTAGAAAAATTTATGGAAACGGCAAAACACGATTAAACTTCCTTAATTAGGAAAAAAAGTTTTTACGCTCGCTTGAGGTGGTTTTTGACTTTGTCTAACAGGAGTTGATGCGCTGAATGGGTTATGGAAACTAATAAATTCTGACATAGCGAACATTTAGATCACATAACTGATCAGCTGTTTCTGCTGCCGGCGTCTTCCCAGATATTCCCATAACGTGTGAATGTTTGTCTTCGTCTCTGGATTACATGAAACGTGGCCGATACTGGCTGACATGAAAGAATAATTAAAACTTGCCCAATTGAAACTAATTCCTTTAGACCTCTCCCTATTTTTTCCTCGTAGATGATTAAATGGCCAAGCCGACTTGTTTTGTTTACGGTTCGCAACCTATGTGCCAACTTCTGACCAAGTTTATTTGCTCCAAACCCTGTTGATGGAAACACGTCTAATTTACATGTCTTTTTTGCAACATTCGTTTCAAATTCGCTTCACAATTGAATGCAAACACGACTAATGACAAGTTGAATAAAAAAATGAAGGAACACTATTACAGAGAGATGTGTGTGACGCACATTTTTCACCGACCTTCGGTTTCACTCCCTCTTAATCTCACAATCGACACAACTCACACTAGAAACGTGCCCCCTCTGAAAGAAACCAAGACAGTGAAACTCTTCACTTACTGTACAGAGGCAGCAATCGATAGCCCTCACTCTACAGATGAGAGGCAACTTCGAATGTGGAGACAATTGATTGGAAAAACATGGATGGTTAATTCTGCCATTAGTATTCTCTCCAACGCAGTTTGAGATCACGTTCGATATGAGGTGCAGAGACGCTCTGCTGCAGTCTTTAGTCGGTGCAGATTTAGAGAAACTGCTAATACAAAATTAGGCCAATAACCTAATCGCTTCAACAAGCACCTAAATTGTCACATCAATAGAAAACTATGTATTGACACATTGAGGTTATGCATCTTCCTCAGAGACCCTTAATAAAGCACTTAAAGAGTTCTTTTACACCATAAAATATAACATTATGAAAATGCATTCATCTAAAAGATGGGGTCTGGACCATAAAGGCACAGTCAACCACAGGATCTGTTCCATAGTATAGGAGATAAACTTGTTTATCTATAAATGTATCAAGGACATTGACCCCGTGAAGCCTAATGTTCTAAAGTACAACCAGTGAATGAAGGCTAAATCAGGGTACCATGTTCTCATCTCTTGGCATTAGTTAAAAGCCTATAGGTGCAGTATTTTGGATTTACTGAAGGTAAGAGCTTGCCTGGTGGCTGAGCCCCGCATAAAGTGAATTACAAAAAGTCCACACGAGAGGAGACGCGAGCATGGACAGCTTTTTCAAGATCGGTGAAGGTTAGAAGGGACTCAATTTGATCTACAGTATAATCCCTGGTTGTCAGAGGGAACAAAACGGTGACCTTTCAAACCACAGACGTACAATCACTATTCTAAAAAGCAGTTTACAGATATCTGGCACTTTTTTGTGGCTTTGTACAGGCAGTGTTGCTGCCTCTCTTTTTTTAACAGAGAAATAACTCCTTTCTCAAAGTGACTGCAAGTAAGGGCTGTCTGAGTAGGTGGAAATCTCTTTTCTTTTTTTCCTTTAGTTTCCTAGTTAAACGTCTTATTGAGATTAAGATCTGTTTTTCAAAGAGGCAGCATGAGAACATTGCTACAAGAATAGATAAAATACCAACATAAAAAGGTTAATATATGCTACAAGAGAGCAGGGGTGTAAATAACAAGTTTTATTACGATACAATATTATATTGATATTGAGCGCTTCCAGACATTGAAATGAAAAATAATCTCTTCTTTTTAATAAAAAGAATAAACATTAAGTGGGAATTTCAAAATAAAGGCGTATCTTAAAGACGATTATATGTATCGATATTATTACTTTGCATCGATGATATTGGATCACTGATCATTGAATCAATATATCAAGATTCCAGATCAATGTATCGTCACACCCCAACAAGAGAGTATATAATATACAGTTAGGATACTTTCACAGGTATAAAATATCTAAAATGAAGTCAAATAATAAGGATCAAAATCATTGACCGTGAGTGTGATTTTCCAGTCTTTTTAAAATTCACCTGAACCTTGTTAAATACCTTTAAATCCCTGTGACGGGAGGTTATATAGCATGGGCAAATAGGTGTGACGAGTGCAATCACAAAATCGATCAGAAAAGTATGGCCTAAGTATAGAGAGACAAAAAGAGGCGAAAGAGAAAGAGAAGGAAAACGCTGAGATGAATTTTCAGCACCATGGACAGCTCATAAAACCAAGGACCTCACAAGGTCTTCTCCTAAATCAATCTTCACTGTACACAAATCAGACATGCTTTTTTATCACCTAATTTGCTAATAGATGTGCTTTACACTCAGTGGCATTAACAATAGTGCACAGGGCTTAAATATAGCCCCAGTCTTTATTCTCGGTTTATAGCTTCAGAGCAGCACTGGGGCCAACATCCAGCTTCACACACACACTCCTCTATGGTTACCAGCTGCTTTGAGGGTGTCTAGTTACATGCATGCTTCCTAGAGGTACTACAGTTTACACACTACGTTGCAGTACATTGCTTGCTGATACAACAAACAGCCGAAGCTGCTTGCACGCAGAAATCAATTCCCCTCAACAAATCGAGGCTTGTTAGGTCCAAGGGGTCAATTTTAGACACCGAGCTTAGTCCAAACACATGATTAATATGAGGCAGGAGCTTATACACAGGAGATGTAGCCTTGGTTTTTAGAGGACAAGGCCAGTGCAAATAGTTCCCACGACAGTGACATTCGTGCCAGCTCGCTGAAATTGCTGCAGGCTACTAATTTACACCCTGTAATGGTAAATGGTAAATGGACTTGCATTTATATAGCGCTTTTCTAGTCTTCCGACCACTCTACTACTAAGGTGCCAACTTTGCCCATCAGGATCTAATCTAAATTCTCATTCACACACCGATGGCTGTACCTTTGGGAGCATTTGGGGTTAAGTGTCTTGCTCAGACACATCGACATGTGACCCGGAGCAGCCGGGGATCGAACCACCGGACAATCTGCTCTACCCTCTGAGTCACAGCAGCCCACAATTTACTGAAAGGGTGAATGTGCATTCAGTAAAAGCTGTGCAGGTTTTGGTGTAGTGGAAAAAAAACAACTTACCTTCACTGCTTCAGCATGAGTGACTTTGTCGAAGACTTTGTCGTTGACTTTCATGATCTGGTCTCCAATCCGGAGCCCCTCTTTCTCC
>CAKALG010015911.1:0-17808 GCA_916700815.1 Helicolenus hilgendorfi
CCATGTACGGCGCTAACAAGCCCGCTCATGTTCTTATGGACATATGCGGTTACACACACACCTCACACGCAAACATACATGCAGTCTGCAGTAGCTCAACACACACAGGCAGACAGTCCTCGGCACTTGTCCGGCGCCGCTCCAAGAGAGAAACTGAATAGCTTTAATCGTGGGAGAGCGGTGAATGGCCGGTTGATTTCAGCATGTGTGTTCATTTCCTGACCATCAATCCCACAGTCCATTTGGCTCAGCACACACCGGTGATGCAAACCATGCAATTGGAGGAAACCCAGTATCCCTTTTTTTTTTTTTTTTTTTCATAACACAATTACCATTCAAGAGGGAATTACAAAGAAAAGCCAATGATTAGCTGTCATGCTATTTCTAATTCCAAAAACACACAGGCAATTGTTCCTCCGAGCGAGTGTATCAAACATGTTTTTAAGTCTTATTTTGTTTTAATGAAAACTTGTGCAATTAAATTTGGCCCGCTTTCAATGTTGACTTCAAACACCGCAATCAATTATGGAAACCAAAAACTGGACTACTTTGTCGCTATTGTTGAAAACGTCAGAACAATTGTGTATATATAGACATTTTTAATTAATATTTAGTAATACTTGCTTTTGTTTCTTTTTCATGTCATGCACAGCTTTCATTGCTCTCATACGTGGCGAGAGCGGTATACATCGTCTTTAAAAAATAAAAAACCAATGGCCTTTTGAAGTGTTTGTTTTTATGCAGCTGCAACATCATCCCCTTTTTTATGCAAATTAATTTCATCATTATGACTTCTCTGAGTGTCTGTTTTTCAGCAAACGGGTAAAAAACCAAGAAGAATTCACACGATATCAACAAACAAGCCATTTAATGACGCACCTTCAGAGCCAATTCGCCCATTCAGTGTTCAAAGTTATTGTCTGGAGCAGCACATCAATAAACGCTTATTTTCTCGTTTTACGCATTCATTTGCCATCTTTGCAGTGTGAATTAATGGGACAACAGAGGAGAACAGAGAAAGGAGGAGGCGAAGGAAAGGTTGTTTTCTAAGAGGAGGCTGAGAGATGACTGACATGACATGACAAACTTTCAGAAATAGGTTCTCTGGAAAACTTTTTTTGTCATTTAAGCTGTATAACAGAATAGACAAAAATACAATAACAATATAGGTCAAAAGTAATTAGACAATTTGTCATGCAGTACATGTAATGACTTTAATAATTGTAATCCACAGAAGACAATCCACAAATGTACAAATATCATTCCACCTGTACAAATGAATAATGAAATATTTGTTTATCATGGTACACATTTGTGGATTACAACTATTAAAGTGCAATAAAAACTTCCTTACTAGTCACAATAAAAGTAGTATTAACAGTATCAGTTAGTATTATTGGTAGTAGAAATGATGCAATAGCAGTTAGTGGTACAGCGGTAGGACCATAGACTATATATGTATAAGAAGTAGACGTTGTCACTGTGACGTCACCCATTGGTTTGTGGACTGACGTTTTGAAGGCATTTTGGCCGTCGCCATCTTGGTTTTTTTGCAACCAGAAGAGGGTGGAGCCAACCGAACGCTGAATAAGACATTTTTAAGCCACCAAAAAGGTTATTATTAACTTTCATGAACTGAAAACACACTGTGAAAGGGTTAAAGTTGTAAGACGACAACTTGGACACCTCCCAGACCGGACAACGTTGTGGTGGCGACCTGTCAATCACAAGATAACCCCGCCCTAAAGCATCCCCTGCTTTATGGTCTATATTACTCTACATGGGACCATAATTTACTAAATGAACATCATGCTGTATTGAAGAAGACTTGAGCCCATAAACTCATGTTTACAATGTTTACTCAGGTAATAAATCAAGTGAGAAGTAGGCTCATTTTCTCATAGACTTCTATATAATTAGACTTCTTTTTGCAACCGGGGGAGTCGCCCCCTGCTGGCTGTTAGAGAGAATGCAAGTTTAATGCACTTTTGCATTGGCTTCACTTCTCAGCACCCAAACTGGCACTAATATTGGTAGCACCTGCAGTATTTATATTAGTTATACTGTAGTAGAAGGAGCAGAGATACTAGAGATAATACAAGGGGAAAAAAATGTGGCGTGGTAAATATAAAGTGAACTCTATATTGGTTTACTGTAAAGTTGGAAAAAATGATATTAGAAGTTTGTTTGCTAAAATTCGCAGCTTTGTTAACAACAACCTTGTCAAAAGGTTTCACCTTTACGAAGCTTTCAACTCCTGACTTTTTCAGAGAGACCAAATGAAAGGAATTTCCAATGAGAAATTGCTTTGAGTTACAGGAGTGAATAGAGCTGTGTGCTAGCCTGGAGGTGACGTCAGGACATTTGGCGATACTATAAAGACACAAACAAGGTGGAAAGAAGAGCTGGAGGTCTCTGCACAAGTGTTCATGTGTGTGAACTTCATCCCTGTAGTGAGCTGTATCTTCCATGATGATGATGACCCAGTGGCTTTGTGAGGATCGAACCGATGTCGGCCATATGTCGAGGTGTTGCAAATTAGCCAGATGCTTGATGATCCCAACAGAGCATTTATGTGGTGATTTTCAAAAAGATGTTAGTGATGGCATTTTCCAGCATCATCGCCCAATTACACGGTCTGTATTACTGTTGAGTCACCGACCTTGACTTGTATGAAATGCTGAATTTCATAGAATCAGACAACACAGCGTCTTTCACAAAGTTCTTTCAGTTGGTGGTTTTGATGCGACTCTGCAGCTTCGCATGTTGTTTTGGTGATGTTTTAAAAGGCTTTACATTTTATTACTGTGGTCATGATGGGAAACATAATGAATTTTATTTGAATAGACACACACTGGCTATATAGAGCATTTACAGACATGGCTGAGGTCTGAAAACCGTGCAGTCTCTTACTTGTGTTTCAAAGGTTTCCTGCCTTGCTGTAATCTGCAAGTAACATAATTCAAGGGATGGCATTTCAATGTGTAGGACATGTTTACGGCTGATCAAAAGTAATGTAGATTTGAGTGACTGTTGGGCAATCTCAGCCTGCTAACCTTCTCATGGATCCTCTTTGGTCTGGTTGCAAATTCTGAACAGACCTTTGCCTACAATGCACAATCCAGAGGCGCTTTTCTGGCATTTAGTCTCAGACATCTTTGATGCAGTCGGTTTTGAGGCGAAAGAAAAGAAGGGTGTGGGTAATTTGACACACTATAAGCTAAACTCAGCTCTTTTTTTTTTCCTCCCCTGCACTCATTGAAAACACTCCATTAGCGAGCAAAACACTGGAGTGGCTGTTGTGTGCGGGAGATCGACTTGTTCACGGTTGTAGTGTATTAAGCTCTGCTCCCTTAAGTATTAATCTGCCCTGCTTATCTCACCACTTTGATCGAGGTGGAGCACTTTCTTCTTACAGTCTGCACTCGAGTTCTTTTCAAACTTTAAAGGGCTGAAAACTTCACTTTTTGGGCTTTCCTCCTCTCAGCCTCATTACCGCCGTGTTTTCGCAGTTGCCTCTGTTCAAGAACTAATGACAGTTAAGTTTATTGAAGCAAAGCTGAGCAAATAAACAGCTTAAATATTATTATATTATCCAGCACGCTACTTAATGAACCCCATGGCTGTTTGTTTCCACTCTTCCTCTCTAATCAATTTTGGCCAACGTCAGGGCTCTTTAGTCATCTTCGCCTACTCAGCTGCAATTCAAGTTGTGTAAGGAGGACCAATAAAACCATCTTATCCACCTGGTATTAACTATGAGCCACTCCAGCCTTATCTGTAATTAGCATTACTCATGGGATGGAGTTCACGGTGTGTTTACACTGCGGCTTTAAGAGCTCATTTAGGGAAAGTATGTGTAAGACAAGTATTTATCTCTCGCTGCTCACACACTGGCTGCTTTCCAAACCAACGTTCGCAAGGACAGTTGGACCACAGGAAAAGGAAACGGAGCTTTTACATTCTGCTCTGATGATCTGCCTCAAGATGTTTTTGTTCACACAAGTTGACAAAGAGATTCATGACAGGAACAGGAAGTGAATAATAGAGAGGAAAATGTCACTGTATGCACTCTACTTTGGTAAAGCTCAGGTAACCAGCACATCCAAGGTAAAGTAAACTGTCTATTACAGTAGGGGTGGGAATCACCAGAAGCCCCATGATACGATATCATCGAGATACTTAACGTGGCAGTAGGCAGTAGGCAGTATATTTTTGGCATCATTGGGCAAAAATTCCATAATAACCTTTCAGCATATTGTAATTCAAGTGTTCTGATAGATAACTAGACTTCTGCACCTTATCATGACTCTGTTTTCAGGCTTTGACCAATCACAGGTCATTTCATTGAGAGAGCGTTCCTATTGGCTGTGCTCCGGTCATGTGACCTGAACTTGGCGTTCCTTCAACAGATTTTACAATTGCGGCCGCGTCACAAACTTTCTCATTTTACATCTAAACCGTGCAATAGGCGAGAAATAGGCATTAACGTAACATAATATTGATTCATATTTGATCATCGCTGCCTAGTTTGACCGTTTGGTCGGAGTTCGTGAGCACGCAAAATATCACGATTATATGCTGTATAATTTTTCCCCACACCCCTAAAATTGAATCAAAAGTGATCAGTGTTTTTGAAAAGGTTTTATCGGCTGAAATGTGAGCCAAGTTATTATTACAAACTATATGCTCCATGTCCCTAACACCAATGAAAAGCCAAAACCAGATAGGCACAATGCAGAGTCACACGCAAACAGTCTGATAACATATCGAATAGGGGTGTAATAAAATACCAATACACATGAGTATCACAATATTATGTGTTTTTATACTGTATTGGTTCTCCAAAACACTATCAATTTTTAATTAATATCTTAAACATCTAACGGCCAGCCGCGCTATTCAATCTTTCAGAGGTTGTAGCGGGCTAAGTTGGCATCATAAACTCCTGTAGAACATCTAAGGAATCCATTGGTACCAACCATGTCATACTAGTTTGTAGCGAAGGCGGCTAAATAATGATCAAAATTTATGCTAAATTTCGGCGAAGAAAAAACTGGCATGGCCATTTTCAAAGGGGTCCCTTGACCTCTGACCTCCAGATATGTGAATGAAACTGGGTTCTATGGGTACCCACGAGTCTCCCCTTTACAGACATGCCCACTTTATGATCATCACATGCAGTTTGGGGCAAAAACCATGCAGCTTTTTGCATGCAGTATACATGTGATATTTTTGCTTATTCTAAAAATGGTGTATTTCTGGTGTTTTCTTTATACTGTGACAGTTTTCCTAAAATTAGATTAAAAACTATCAAAATCGCCTTGTTTACAATATCACAATATGTTGCAATATATTGAACCATTACCCCTGTATCATGATATGTATCATATCGCCAGATTCTTGCCAGTACACAGCCCTAGTATCTAATTTAATATTATATATATATTACTGGTACTTCCTTTATCAGGTATCTATTGAATGAATCAAGAAGACAAGAATGTGTTAAATGTTTAAAATTGTATTCAACACTTTAACTCTAATAAGAGTCATTTCCTCCCCAAAAAAGGCGCTGAGTTCTCTGGTTTGCCCACAGTGGCAGCTTCCTGTCCTACAAGCCACATAAATGCCCTTACGGGACGATAACCCTGCTGCCGTCTCCGCTCCGCCCTGGTTTTTAAAGCTCTTGGTAGCCACAGCTATGGCTTCCAGATGCCGTCTTCAATGTGTTTTTAGGGAAAAGAAAGGCACTAATCTAATAATAAGAGTGGGCAGTGCAGGAGAAGCCTGGAAGGTGGGGAATAATATTAGCACATCTTCGTAAATCAGAGCCCTCGCAGCGGTCCAGCAGACGCCCAGACCACCTCCGTTACGGGGAATTACCGGGTGTGAAAACACAGGGCACAGATTGCCCATACCCCCTTTCAATGCTCTCTCTTCTTGTTAAAACGATTTATAGTGTATGTTAAAGGGAAAACAAACTCAAGAGCTGATTTTGGTGATTAGTGTTTATCAGCCATCAAATCATGAATAATGAAAACCCTGTTTTCCCCTTTGCTTCATTATACCGAGTCCTTACTTGGAAGTTTCTGTCCCGCTCTTTCCCTGAGATATTTTTCCAAACCTCAGTGCGATGCTTTTATCTATCGGCAGACGGGGGGGGGGGCAAGTTGTATGTATTTATTCATTTATTTTGGGGAATGGAGTGGAAAATAGTGTTTCCGTGCTAATTTAACCAGTTCAAAGGGATCAATCTGAGGAGGGAAATTCCCAAGAAATAGCATTAAATCGTCTCAATGAGCATGATCCTTATCATGCGGGCTCTGGCCCGTGCTGCACACAATCAGGAGAAAACGCCGCATCGGAGGCTACATCTGTGGAAACTGTGAGCAGGGCGCTTTGAACCCGAACAACACCGCGTTGATAAAAAGAAGGTAATTCTGCTGGCTCTTGTGCGTCGACTTGAAAAGATGGGTGTTTAATTGCCACAAGTGTACGAGAGGATGAGCTATTTATGAGCTACTTCTGCTCTGCATTCCTGTGCAGCCAGCCTGAAGGACTGCCTGGGACCGGGCTCAGGGCTCAGCGCTGTCAAGAAGTTACGTTTGAGAGAGCCAAAGAGAATCATTGAGATTCAACAGCCCAACTGAGTTTGTCATTTAATTTTTTTCCCTTTCTTCCAAAAAACACCTCCAACTGTCACTCTCTTCTACCAGAACCCAGGGGGAAGGCTACCTTTCTCTCCAGAGGCTGTCGGAGAGGGAAAGTGTTATTTAGAAATTCACAGGAGAAAAATGCACGGCACTCATTCAAGATAGACAGGACCCAAATGTTAGCCTGTGCCATCAAAAAGACACAGCTGTCCTCACCCTCCCCGGCTGTCATACTCTCTGTTTCTCATCTTCAAGGACTCCTGGCTCTGCCAAATTCCTCTTCCTCTCCATCTTCCACGCTCTCAGCCACTTCCTCTTGCAAAACTCTTTTACTTTTCTCTGTCGCCGCCTTCATTTTCCTCTCTCCAATTTCCCCTTTTCACTTCCTCTCTTTCAGGCTCCAAGTTTCTCTCTCTCGCTCTAACCACTTCTTCTCTTTCTGCCATCAAACTCTTCCCTCCTCGCCTTCCTCCTGGTGGAATTGGGTTGCGCTGTGTAGTGTGTGCTGGTGAGATGCTAATTAGCAGGTGGTGCAGAGAGACGCATGGGCATCCGTTCACATAAACACGGGGAAACGCGTTGACGCCGAGGACGCGTGCACTACCTCTACTGTTTATAGCAATCACCTGAAGGTCTGATTAATGTTGGAGTTAATCAGCGGGACAGGAAGGAGTGTAGCGGTGGGTGTGCGAGTGAAAGACGAGTGGAAAGAGAGAGACCAGTAATACGTATCTCAACATATTAAATGACTGAGTTTATATCTTTCTGCAGTGATATTAGTGTGTGTATGTAACACATGTAATTAAATGGATTTCACCATAAATCTATAATAAGTTTTTTTATCCACCGCGTCTTTGTGTATAATTCTTAGGAACTTTGTTTTATTTATTTCCAACGTATGACCTCAGTGATGGGTTGATGCTCGGGTGATGTCACTATACTGGCCTGATTCCCACTCATTGTCCTTTAGAGGAGAGAGCTGATTTATCTGTCCAAGTGCTGTCAGCAACAAACAAACAATAAAAACCTGTGAGTTAAAGACAAAAGGTCTGAAGAGTTACAAAGCCCAAAGTCCATGCCAAAGGGAGATACTCTTCCCCACAGAAACACTAACATCAATTAAAAGCCTAAATCAAATAGGCACAATGCTCGGTCGCACACAAACAGTCTTACAACGTATCTAATAGGACTGCAAGAAAATATCCATACACATGAGTATCACGATAAAAACACTGCATCGATTTTTTAATCAACCTCTTAAAAATCTGACGGACCGACGTCGGGCCTGGCTGCTACTCGATCTTTCAGAGGTTGTAGCGGGCTAAGTTGGCATCATATTAAACTACCGTCGAACACCAAAGGAATCTTCTAGTACCAACCATGTTATACTCGCTTGTCGTGAAGGAGGCTAAATAACGCTCCAAACTTGCACTAAATTTTGTGCAAGGAAATCTGGCACGACCATTTTTAAAGGGGTCCCTTGACCTCTGACCTCAAGATATGTGAATGAAAAGGGGTTCTATGGGTACCCACGTGTGTGTACCCAGAAACACTGCTCCAGAACTGCCTGAAACACCTTGCTTGAAGTCCCGCCTTTTCTTCAGTAACATGGTGATGTCACCAAGTAACACATTTGCATAATACCTGCCCTAATGGCTAGTTTGGCACGCCCCCAAACAAAGCTAGTTAGAGCGGAGCTGGAGCAGAGTCTGAAGAGTTTGGTTCAGTTGACCAATCACAAACAGAGTGGACCAGCTGACCAATCAGAGCAGACTGGGGCGGAGCATAATAAGTCATGACTACATGAGTATATATGGTTCTTTTGTTTGACATTGAGCTCTGTAATACACTGGCGCTCTGGATTCAGTAGAGACAGTTTGATACCGACCCAGTCAAAGTTTCCTGAACAGTGTTGATGTGCCACCTGAGGCCTTCTGCCAAATGTAAGAGACATAGGATAATGACAATGCTGCTGATGGTGAGAAGCTATCTGTAGCTGATGGTATCTGACATGTCATGAGATATAATGTATGCTAGGCTCAAAAGATATGAAGCAAAATACACCTGTATGTTTCGTATTCAACTAACACTAGTATTGAGTTCAAGATTTAAGCTTTTCTGCAACTTAAAGTGGACATATTAAGAAAAACTCAGGTACTTTTTCAGTAGTGGTGCTCATACATTTGGGTATCTGGAGTGCTTACCAACCCACGAACTGTGAGAACCCTTGAGAACTACCTTTGCAAAGGTGCACCCAATTTTTCTCTCAAGCCAATCAGAGTAGACTGGGCTTTTTGGGGAAGGGTTCTTAAAAAGACAGGCACTAAAACGAAGCGTTTCAGACAGAGGGTGAATACAGGTATATTCAGATAGACTGTATGTAAAATAATGTTTAACATTAAAGCATGTCAGCTCTAGTAGAAATCCAAAATACAAGTATGAACCTGACAATGAACACGAAAACAAAGGTACTATTTTCCTTTACTTTCTCATTTTGAAGGTGGAAAAGCTTCTGAAACGACACCACTTTTCTGAACGAGTCTTTTAAGCAACATCTGGAGTGGAGACACTAAATAAGAATTAACGTCAAGCTGATTAGGTTTCATTATGATCACTACTACATCTGTTGCCTGGGCCTTGTAGGTGGAATTAAAGAGAAGCCTTTAAACTTTAAAGTGTTGTGTTAAGTATCCTTTTGGAATCGTTTCATGAATTTCATCATTCAGTATCTGTAAAAAAAGCAGAAGACAAACTGTTATCATTTTGTCCACCAATGTCTCCGACCACCACATTTTATTTTTAAAAGTTACTATTAAACTCCTTGAGAGAGAATATTCAGCTTTTTGCAAATTGTGACGCTCCTATGTTTGAACAAAGCTCTCAAAATGTCCTCATCGGCGTCTTGATGGACGGTCATATTAAAGACCATGATGTGAGCACTGGAGACACAAATGATGTGTTATTGCAGATGTGACTGCCAGCATGACTTGGATCTGAATGGAGTTCCAAATGTTGGCAGGTTTTAATGTGGTTTTTAACAGCTCTGGCACAGGAACCGTAGCCTGTTTGGGGTCACTGGATGATAATGTATGCCGATCACTGTTAAACCCCCGCAGACAAAGGCTGCTTTCTAAGAAGCAGCTTAGTCAAAGTCAAGATGTATTTCCTTGCCTTGGCCACAGCATGGCACTCTTCAAATTGAAATGTGACCTCTTTCCTGACAGTTCCTGCTCTCTGCTGTGGCATTTGGAGTCACCATGTGAGACCCCTCGCCTCGTCTCTTCGCAACCCCTTCCCTGTATTTAGATTTCATGATGAATCCCATCCGTGACAAACCAATCACACATGCCCATCAGTGAGGGGACAGTGCTACAATCGGGCACAGCGGGGTTTGAGGGGAGCTTCCTTTGAAATCAGAACACGACTCCGCTGAAATTAATCCCCTTTCCTCCCTGCTCCCTGTTTTTTTTATTACAAGGCCCCTCTCCTGAAGATCCCCACTGGGTGGTTAGTCTTTCCAGTCAACACTGAGGCTGACATCAACGTAGCCATCTCATTACTCTCCCAGGGATCTGGGAGGTCAGTGCTATCAAGTGGAGTGGTGCTATAAAATAAATTGAATGTTCCGCTGAGGCAAATGTTGAAGGTGATGGACAGTGAGGGCCCCTGCTCAGAACCACAGCTCCCTCCAGCTCCCCTGGGTGCTGCAGACAGGGACCTGAGCTGAGCAGCTGGATGACTGTCTGGGAAAAAAAAAGGCTGCAGTCGGAATTATACATGAGCAACCCGACCGGTGTGGTATGTTGGCCATCCGTCACTGTGTGCAGCTCGGTAGAGGTTACCTGTGCGCGTCCAGCGGGCCTGTCAGGTATTGGAATGGACACACTCGACTGCACAGACGTGGAATCAGAATTGCAGATGTGGAAGGAGAATGGAGCCAATCGATGTGAAGTGAACGCCGAAAAGTATGAAGCCGCAGAGAGACGGTCTGCATTTCTTTGGGTTTGGCCAAAGATAATGTTAGGCTACAGTTCCACTTGTCATTTCAATGTGATTTTTAAAGCTCTGATTCTAAAAATCACAGCTTATGACAGCGAATGACATTAATTCACCACTCGGACGGAACGTCTTTTTTTATGTATTAATTTAAAGCAGAGTTCTGGTTATTTTTCTGATCTGGATCCTGTTAGGAATATTCAAAAGTCCATTTATTCCATGTTTGACTATTCAGTGGTTTGTCCGAAGAATTTGGTCTCCAGAAATGTCTATATTTACAGTATTTTAGGATTTACTGTGCACTTAAGACAAACATGTTGGGCTATTTTAATGATTAAACTGTATTTCCAAGATGCCAACATGACTATGCCTCATAGTGTGTGGTTGTCTTGATGTAAGAGGTTTAAATAAACAATGTCAGATGACATCCCGAAATGACTGGAAAAAATATCAGTAAGCCTACTTTCCCATCTGCATCACTGTGTTGAAAGAGATGTCCTTTAGAGCAGGGGTTTTAAAAGTCTGAGACTGTGCTCGTCCAAACAAAGCAAAGCTTGGAATAAGGCTTTTTTCTTGTTTTTGATAACCTGCCACTGTGGCTGGTGGGTTCCTAAATCTACCAGCTACTCAATAGATCACCAGTGTTTGTTTGGGAATTGTCAGTAAAGCAAATCTAGCAGCTTCTTGCATATTTTACCCCGCATTTGGCTGGTGCTAATTTCTGTTCAGACTACACCACATACATAAAAACAGGTCAGTCCTAAAGCATTTATTAGTTTCTGACTTCTGGAAAGTAGGAAAAGCAGTAAAACTACTGTATCTCTTTAAACAGATCACACACATTTAAGCTATTCTATGTGATCTTCTTTTTGATAACTAATGTAATATTTCTTTCACTTCCTGAGCCTCCATTGAAGCTGTTCGGAGCCCCTCTGGGGAGGCCCGCCTCGCACTTTGAAAACCTCTGATTTAGAGGCTTTCGGAGTGGATAAAGTATCCGCGGTGCATTAAAGAGATAGTTTGGGTGTTTTGAAGTGGGGTTGTATGAGGTACTTATCCACAGTCAGTGTATTATCTACAGTAGATGACGGTTAACACACCCCCAGTTTGGAGAAACAGACAGGAGTACCGACACCGGAGCAAAGCAATGTGCTGCTGTGGACGGGGCTGGTAGCAAAATGTATTTTAGTCACCTAAAAGAAAGGCTCCGTCCACAGCTGTACATTACTTTGCTCCATGTGGTAACTCCTGTCTGCTTCTCCAAACTGAGGGTGTGCTGACCGTCATCTACTGTAATACACAGGCTAGTTCATACAACCCCACTTCAAAACACCCAAACTCTCCCTTTAATGCAAAATTAACTAGTATTGATTGGTTATTATCCAATAGTAGGGTTCAGATTGAAATGATGCCTTCGAATCTCTGTTGGCGTTGCATCACACCACTCCAGCTCTACTCTGTAGAAGTAGGAATGTCCCTCCTCTCTCCAGACCGGCTGGAGTTTTTGCAGCATGTGTAATATGTGGTCCTGCTTCCCTGAGCTTGTAAGCTATCCCCTTTCATTTTCAGACACATGCAGACTTTGAAATAAGCTACATACTGTGTAATAGTTGTATGTTTTCTCTATAAAGTGCCACAAATAATTTATCTGAAGCTGCGCCCGCAAAGAGAATAGTTGACTTTGTTGGAGAAGAGAATACTTTTGCTGCAGTCTTGGATTTGCTCGTAACAGTCTCAGCGTATAGCGGTGGCTCGCAGGCTTGGCACAGAGACAATTTGAAATGTGAGCTCAATTATATGTATTCATGCCCTCACAAATGGCATATGTTGTTAGTTATAGGGAGTAACTAGTTCAAACGTGGATATGCACTGACAAACGGTTAAGTAATTATTTGCCTGTAATGACTGAAATAAGGCATGATGAGTCGGACAAATTGTTTTAAAAATGAAGGAAAAAGGGAGGAGGGCTGGTTTAGCTTTTTTTCTCACGGGGCATTTTTTTTACAAGAAGTGCTCGGCTTGAGATGAAGTATTTAAAAAAAAAAAATCTATTCAAGCCCTAAAAGAAGTATCTGGATTGCTTGTTGGTTTCCCAGAAACACCAGGAAAGGACTAAGCTTACAACTATTCACAATGACTGTCCTCCAGCGCACTGCGGGAGAAGCAATTTGTTGGAAGAAGTAAATCCATTTAGCCCCAACAGAAAGGTGGCGAGCAGACTTAATTGAGGTCTCCGGCTATATTTAAAAGGAGTAAATAATTTTTGGACACAGCAGGTTATTTTGAGCCGGGTTCAAACGGCCGAATGCACATTCCAGTAATGGAAAGACTGCTGGAGTTGAAGTTTGCTCTGTGATTCTGGGGTATACAAGCTCCACATTTTCTTGTCATATCGTGAAAGATGTTGCAGTCTGTCCTACTTCTCGGCCTGAAGACTAATAACACTCTTCTTTATTGTCTGAGAGATTTGTCTCTTGTGTTTGGGCTGAGATGTCTGCTCTGCCAGAGTAAACACCGGTCTGAACTGCACAGCGTGTCACTGCTAAAGACGCTCAACAATGAATAGCTTATCTTTCATTTTCTCACTTTAAAGGCCTTTACACATCGGGGGCATGACGAATGAACAACACCAAAATGCGAAATACTCTCCTGCATATATTATGCGTGTAGGGCTTTTATTGTGAAAGGTAAGAAGGAGTAGATCTGGTCTGCGCTGTATTTGTTAAGGCTGAGTCTGGTCTGACTGACCTGCAAAACCATCTAACCTGTTTTGAAACACAGACTTCTTCTTGTTTACCATGCTATTGTCTGTCGTGTCATCACAATTAATATTCATACAACCAATGTGTTTATGATTAAATTGTTTAATAGAGCACAAACTCTTAATTTTTCTCTCATAAATGCACCAGATTGATGCATTTAACTTTAAAATGTAGCCTAAAGCATGTTCTCTCCGAATGCATGATGTTTCCAAAGTCAACGAGTAAATCGTGTTAAAATAATCGTGATCTCAATATTGACCAAAATAATCTTGATTATAATTGTTGCCATAATCGAGCGGCGTTAACTGACGTGCAAATTATTCACACGAAGGAAAACACCTCGGGCGTGTAAAGGCCATTAGAGTGCAAGAAAACTCTCGGAGGTGCGTGCACACTGTTGGACACACATGCACATGAAACACCTGCCTGGAGGCGTAGATTGAGACGGCAGAGCCTGACGAGTCCTTGGCTCACTTCCTCCAACACCACAACAGGAAAATCACAATAGAGCTCTGGTGACCTGTAAGCCCTGGGTCTTTCATGACAAGTGCTGTATAATTATGCCGTCTGGCCCTAAATTATTCAGCGTCTCTCCAAAATGTGACGATTATGTGTGGGGAACTTGCCCTCCTGGCCTCCTTTCCCCTCTTATCTGCCGTTTCCTGATTTATCCGTCGCCTCGCTGGCATGCCGAGTTAGCCCTGTGCTTTTGATTATGTTTTCATCAGTGTTTTTCTAATGCATCAACTTGTAAACCAATTTAGCCGCTGGCGCCCTAAAACTATTCTGGCATGAAACAGCTATTGCAGCATTTAGCTTCCAACCCCGTCCTCCCCCGTCCTCCCCCATCCTCCCCCTTTCCTCCACTGCCAGTAAATGTTTAAATATGTTGCAGTTTTGTCTGAAGGACCGTGTCACCGCACACGGCTAGCCAGCAGATGCCTTCAAGATAAGAGCACACCTTTTACTGGCAAACCTTATTCCAGCATTGTGGTTAGACCAGAATGGAGCTCTGTAACACAGAGACCAACACTATTCCAGTAGAGTCACTGGGAGCACACTTCAAGGCCACTTTGTTAAAGAAAACTTTTGAAGATGGTTTCTAACAAAATCCACTTTTCCCCTCCACAAAGCTTTGGATGTGATGATTAATTGCACACTAGTCTGGGGACAGGAGAGGGCATAGTTTAATCTTGGTAACTTAATCCACTTTCTGACCACTTGACCCGGGGTACTCAGCTGTTCCAAGGCCACCACAGATAGTGATCATATGATGGAGAGGATCCACAGCTGGATACACAAACTGTAGCAAGACGTTATCCATGGTCAAACCACACATTGTTTGTTCATTCTCTGTTCAACCCAACAATCTGGTCCTCTGTCTGGGTTCCATTGTGGTGAGGAGGTCGTGGTGCTCAGGCTCTATGTGTTTAATGATCTATTACGCCTAGAAGGTGCTTTACATCTCCTGGATCCATCTCTTCATATATGTTTCACATTTATGTAAGGATTGTCTATGTTGTATGTTCATTATGTTGTTTATCCTGTGCACATCTATTGCACATCTGTCCGTCCTAGAAGAGGGATCCCAGTGTTTCCTTATCCGATGAGAGGGTTGTACTGTAAAGGACCGAGGGTGTCGTATCCTCTACAGATTGTAAAGCCCCCTGATGTAATTATGTTATATTTGTGATATTAGGCTATACAAATAAAATTGATTTGACTTGACTTAACCTGATGTGGTTAGAGCTGCTTGAAGAGCTCTTAGGAGGCAGGCAGTTCACTTGAAAAGGCGAATGAATGACACGACAATGCACAAGACATTTAGCGTACGATAACAACGCTTTTCTGGCTTTTGGCGTGTCATTTGTACGCCATATAGTCTGTACCAAGTCCAATGTATACGTAGAATAAAGAACGATAAAGACTGCTTATGGCGGCTGCGAGGGGAGGTGGATGGGTCCAACAAACAACTCTTAAAAGTGTTTTCTTTTGCAAGTTACATTAGTGGCGTTTGTTTCGTTTCGGTACTTATTTGAAGCCCAACCATGACGTTTCTCCTGAACCTAACTAAGGTATTTTGTTGACTAACCCTAAGTGAGTGTTTTTGTTGCCTTAACCTAACTGCAGACGTTTTGTTGCGTGGCATACAAATGACACACAAAAAGCCTAAAATGCGTCCTCATGACATGCAGAATGTCCTTGTAATGGACTATTTATACACCTCCCCATATGAGGAGAAACAATGGAAAGATCGTCTCTTTTAGTTATTTCCTTTTGGGAAGTAACATCTCTAGTAACATCTTTTATATATGGTCGTCATTATTTGGCTTGCTTTTCCTTTTGTCTATATGACACTTATTATCCCACAACCAAGAAATGACAAGTGGCATCTTCCAGCTAAAAGGCCAGCTGTAACTGAAGTCAATCAATACAGCGAGATGGATGACGCCGCTGATGCAGACACTAAGGGCTGTCCTTTTGTTTGTATCTTTACGAACTTGTAGACTTCCACCGGCAGCCTTGTTCTTTACAAGTCCCAAATGTCATCCACTTCATCACTGCCACCCTTTGATTACTGCTCCCTTATTAGTCCTTTATCTGGAGGGCCATAACTCTTCAGGCAAGTGTCATTATTTTGAGTGTGACATTAATGGAATCAATATTTTGACACCTTGCCTTCCCAATGCAGGTAATTGAAGTCACAGGTATAGTGGGTAATCGAGTTGTGGGGGGCATGATTGACAGGTAATAGGATAAGGACTCTCTAAGCTCTGAGGCTCTGACATTGTCCCAGAGCCCATTCTGTGCATCATGAAAAATGGATTTTAGCTGGGACAGAGTTAAGAAGGTTAGTTCTCACCATATCCATGACATGATTCCAATATCTCGCTAACTTGAATTGGGTTTCCATCCGTAATTTTAACAGTCCAGTTGTCTTAACTTGTCTACTTTTTGTTTTTCTTGTTGCATTGTCTGCTCTTTCTTTATCTTTCTGATGTGAAATGCTGTTTGAGCAAAGGGCATTTTTTATTGAACATCAAAATATATGTCGACATGAAGATATTAATGACTCACATTGAAGACAAATGTCTGACTAATAGCTCTAATATAATTAGAAGACATTTTAAGACATTTTAGACCTGCATACTCAAAACGTATTGAAGACTGAGTTAACTATCAGCACCCTCAAATTGATTCTGCATTCACATGTAGAATCTGGAGGTAATGGGACAAGATTTTGGCATCGGAGGCAGACGTTCTGGTTTCCGTTTATAGTCCGAGTAGTATTGACCAATCACGTTCGAGCAGGCTTTGGTTGAATGCAGGTAAACGGTCAGTGTGGCTACTTGTGAAACAATCCAGTCGTACACATTGTCTCTCAACTCCAACTCCAGTCTCGCATCTCAAGTTGCTGCAATGAGCAGCAAACATAAAAGGAAGTGTTGTCCCGGATATCCGCTGGAACCCAAGGAATATAGCCCCTTGCCCCCAGAGGCTTATCCGTCATCAGACCGATAGCCGATGGGTTCCGAGATTGACTGTGGGACAGCCCAGTTAGCCATCTCTGACCTTAGCTAGCCAGTCATTTTAGGTGCCTTGCGACTATTAGCTGCAGCTAAATGTAGTTGGAAAATGTTGAAATGTTCTCTTTGATTAAATCACTGATTAGCAGACATCTTAACGGTTGGGCCCACTATTGTTATTTGCTTTGTATTCATTTGTATTCTGTGCCTGTTCAGCATTTTGAGCAACTGTGATTGTTTTTAAACAATTTGCATTCAACGGTTTGTATGATATCTTACGAAAAGTTATTCCTAATTTTTCTTGCATTTTCCATTTCTTCACAGGAAACAACTTAGTTAGGTTGGGAAGAGACCGACTTGGTTAGGTTTAGGCAAAAAAAAAACTACTTAGTTAGGTTTAGGAAAATATCGTTGTTAAGTTACGTCATACAGTAGCGTAACTTAAGAATGGAAATTATGTGACAAAAACTACTGAGTTAAGTTTAAGAAAAGATTGACTGTTTAGGTTTAGGCAACAAAAACGTTTTTGTTAGTGGCGTGACAAATAAATCAACGTTGACATCTGGTTTCACGCGGGGTACAAACATCAGTCTCCTGGGCGGAAGTCAGGTGTTTTGACCAGCCCATCCCCCCCAGCCTCCTCCTTATGTGGCGTTCTTTACTTTATACCTCCTAGTTCACAACGTGGATGACATGTGAATTGATTTTCTGGGATATACACAAATTACAGTGCTTTACTTTTCCTAAGTAAAGCTACGAACGGTGTGCGAGAACAGCCTGTTTTAAACGTGCTTTACAAAGTTTGACTTGACTTATTCTTAAAAAAAAAAAAAAAAAAAGAAATTACTGCACTTGAGAAGAGATGAATTG
>CAKALG010015913.1:0-25206 GCA_916700815.1 Helicolenus hilgendorfi
GTTGGTCTGCGGCGTGTGCGCCCGGGGCCAGGCAGGGGCGAGAGGTGACAGATAGTGAAGGCCAGAAGATATGACATTGCCCTCCATAGCCGACTAGAGGAGGATGCCACAGATACAGATGGAGGTCTGTGTGTTTTGCTGTATGAATTAGCTCCGTTAAGGTCATTACATTGAGCCTGCTGCTACAGTATGGGCCAATTAACCAGGCCCTGAACCCAGGACAATGCTTAAAGCCATGCTTCATTTAAGTCTTAACCTTCCTTAGACCTGAGGTCCCATGGGGTATTTACGTAAGGATCTATTGTGCTAGTAGCTAATAAAACAACCAATCAATTGACTTTGTAGCTTGCTGCAATGTGATGGACAAACACGCAGATGGAGCTGGATCTGAGCCTGCAGCAGGATCCATTTTTTAAAAGTTACCTTCACTGTATGTGTGAAGCTGGACAGCACAGCAGACATTTACAAAAAAAAAAAGATAGGGGGATTTGCAAGATTAGCATGCAACACATGCTGAGAGAAAAAACATATTTCATCTATTTCAGTACTGTCAGAGAATTTCTGTATGACTCAGCTGGAAACTAAAGCCCCAAATTCTGCACATCCAAGAGACACTGTTTGTATCGCTGCTGAGGTGGACTACTGAGCGAATGTTTGTGTGCTCAGTGGCACTTCGACAAAAACGCACACCTTGCACAGCGGGTTGAATAGGGAGCCTTTCAGCAGCTCTCATATACTGTATACCAATCACTGAACTTAAAGGGGAACTCCACAGATTTTACATATCAAAGTCTGTTTACAGGTCTCGGGGAGTAGTACTGTATATGTGAAAACAAATGTGTAAAGCCTTTTGTGGCTCCGGAGGGAGCTGTGTGCAGTCTGATAAAAATGCCTCAAGTTATGTCACTTGAGTCAGTGTCGGCTGCGGCTGATGACTACAGGTCTGAAAATGAGAAAAATCTGGGGAGTTAGAAAGAAGTGAGCTTACTAGACCTCTGTAGCCCGATCCTCTTCACTGCTTGAGGCTAGCGGTTTGTGGCAACATTAGCCGCGAGTCCCTTTTCCGTACATGTGCTAGCTTGGTTTGACTCGGCGCGTCAGCCGAGCACGGAGGGAATTTGCATCTCCATTACAACACGGATACCCGCCTGCGTGTGTGTAACCATCGCTGTGACTAGTGGTCCACAAAGCGGCTGTAAAACGATAGAAAAACACATTCCACTTCCTACATTCTTCACAATAAAAGTCCCCAGTTATTTTTGCTGCTTGTACTCTTCCTCCCTGCAGGATTAGTAGAGTTGTTTTTATTGAAGAATAGCTGCTAACAACAAAGCTCCGCTAATTTCTGTGAACACATTTATTTTACACGTTATTTTGTTATTTAAAAGCTTTTATTATGAAGCAGCAAAATCAGCAAATGTTGGGTTTTCATCAGCAGCAACCTGACAAGATCATATACAACTGAAAACGTAAAACAAAGCAGATATCTGAAAGTATATATGGACGCAGAAGAGAAACTAAACCTCAAATCACAGAGATAGAAACGTACTGAGAGCTGAACAACAGACACTTTTAAAAAACGTCTCTCTCGTGTCCTACACAGAGTCGAGTCTTGCTCACAACACACGCTTGTTTGAGGGGAAGAAGAAGTGTCGTCACGGATTGGCCGTGGTCACCGAGATCCGAAACCCACTTGGAGGCGGATTGCGGTTGGAGATGGTCCATCTCGGGCGCTAAACTTGACGCGCAAAAACTGGTAATAGAAACACAAATCAGCGCGGCATGGTTTGACTCAGCGCGGACAAAAGTGACAATGGAAAAGTCCTACAACATAGCATAACACACCTCAAACTGTCGGCAGTCATGTTGCATTGTGGGTAATGTGGGTGCCGGGTTTGGACAAGGAAGAATCATAGAATTAAACAGACAATAGCTCTTTTTCTGCTGCATCATTTTTTATACTTTTTTTCCAGCAGTGTTATAGCAGTACAAAGCTAAATCAGTAAGGTAGTCTCTTAAAGGAAAAATACGCACTCATATTAGGTTGTGATGTTCACAGAGTTGATGAACTGAGGTATTTCACTTTTTCAGTGCTGCCACTTTGGTCAACTATCTACACTTCAGGTGGTGTTAGCCTATAATATAATAGCCTCTCTCCACCGCAGGAACCAGGGTCAAATATGTGCTCCTCAGCCACAGTGAGCCTGGAAAAGGCTATTGGTTGAACTTTCCAATTACTCAGCATATTGTCACTACTGTACTTTGTAGACAGGCGCTCTGGAGCGCTCAGTCTCCTTTTCCACCACTGCATGTCTCCTTTGCATCCATTTAAACATCAGTCTCAACAACAGTTAATAAAGAGAAAGGCAACTCTTTGTTGTTATTTCTTTGTGCGTGAAAAACAATGTTGTCCTTTTTTAAATCAAACTGATTTACCTAATCTTCACGGCCCTTCAGATACAGTGAAAACACAAACAGGAACGCCCAAAATCGGCTTTAAGTTCCTGATTTTTGTTCCTGATTTTTACTATCGAAGCTGCCATCACTGTTGTTATCTCTGCCTCTTCTTTCCTGCATTTCTCCGTGCTAAATGTTGAGTCTTTATAGATGCGTATTTGCTTCTGGTGGGCTTACAAGAACCTAATTATTACTGTTTATGTTTCAGACCTGGAAAAAGTTCTGTAATTAATCATCGCTGTAGTTACGCTGGAAATATCTGGACATCTCGCATGTTTAATCTGTTGACCTGTTCAGAAGAATAAGACAAACTACAGCACCGAACAGGGTGAACAAAGACGGCATGATACATTGCCATTTGCTACTTTTTAAGCTTGCTCAAGTATTTAATGGATTTTTCCCTTAAGGCCACGCTGCTACACTATAATGGATATGGCAGCGGACCCATAACTTTTCAAGCTAATGAATCTGCCTTTCAGAACGAGGCACACCTGACATGCAGACACATTCTTCTTTACAAGGTCATCATCCTGCACGGTTGACTTGTTCATATAAAACTACGAAAGAATTGAAGATTATCAATAGCGAACCGACATCTCCGATGTAATTCAAAATAAAAGGAGAATGTGATAAAAAATGGTCCATTCTTATTAAGACCTCACCGCTTTCTATCTCCCTTTTTTCACCCCCAAGACGATTTTCTCTTTCATGGGAACGGTAGTCTCTAATTTCTCCTGGGAGCCACAAGCCGCAGCTATCTCAGTTGTGTTTACTAATCTTCCCTCGACACCAGTTTCTCAGCCCCACAAAGTTAATACTGGTCCAATGTAAATAGCCTTATCTCATAAAACTCGTGTTATCCCCCCACCTTGGCTGCCCAATGTGATACATGGTCAGGGGGATTAAGCAGAGAGAGGGGGAAAAAATGGGCGGGGTGGGTTGGAGGGGACATTTCCTATAGCAGCATCTGCAGTAAGATTATCCACCTCAAATAACACAGTTAAAATGTCAAGGTGTACCTGACGAAGGAACGCCGCTGTCACTGTACAATGACACCGATCACATGAAGAACATGAGTAACACACTGCTTCCAGTGCGGGGCTGAAGGATGAGCAGATAATAAATTAAACCGAATTTGTCTCCTGGTTCTCAGAACTGATCGATCGAGAGATGATGCCCGGAGCCTCTCTCGCCTCTCTCGCCTTGTGCAGATTACAGTACCTGCCTCGTTCCACCTGTGCTGGTCTGTTCCACTGAAGGCCCCCAGTCACTGGAAATGCCATGGCAGTAAGTTTTAATTAAACCCAAAGGGAAAAGCATTAATTATCTCATCGCCTGCCTCAAATTGGCTGGTGGCTGCGGGCAGATCCTCACTCGAATGATGATGCGGAGGTGAATGGGGTGCGGTTTAACAGTTTAGGATTAAATTTTGGATTTCTGAATTCTACTTTGATAGACGCCGGCGGATATGAAGGATTCTTTTTGTCCCACAAACCAAAATCACAACTACGCAGCTTTTAAAAATAACACCGTTTATCCCTGCAGGAAAGTTTTTGACCTTTTCCAAAAGGCTACTCCAGTCGATATTTTCCAAAAGGAAAGTATTCCCTGAGGCCTATAATTATTTCTTTTAAAATGATCTACAGTATCTGATTGTGTCCTATCTTGTCATCCTTGCATCTGTTCCTGTTAGCTTATCTATCTTTATATCTGCCACATTAAGTGTCAGTCATTTCTTCAAAGCTTGTAAAATGACTGCCGCCACTGAACATGCGAGTTCTCTCCCTCCCTTTTAAATGCATGTTTTTTGTCATGGACTGGTCGAATTCTCATTACCATATCACAGATTGATTGATCGGTTACACCCGAGGGAGGCCGGGTCCTTAATCATATTGCAAGTTTCCATAGTAGAAGTATTTTCAGCAGAGAGCAGCCCACTGCTGCCACTGATATTCTGCTGAGGAGCTGAAACAGCACTCTTCTCTTTGTCAGATCCCTGTAGGTATTTGTTAATGCAGAGATGGAGGAGCGCCTTATAAACTATGCATGCTATCTCCCTCTGGCAAACACCAGTAGAGAGCATGATGGCAGGAAAATGCTGGTTTCCATTAGTCCTGTGAGGCTGGTTAACATAAAATTATCCTTGGGGTTAGCGGGAAGCAGACAAAACTGGGGTGAGTGCTTCATTAAAGCTGGTGCATAATAGTCGCTGGACATCTGATTTGCATACAGTCGTACTTTTTTCTGATATGTCGACCGCACAAACAAAAGTCCACTTATTTCTCAGACAATTTAAAAAGAAACCAAAGCGCACACCAACTGCTGGCAAGTCTCAAAAAACAGCCTCTGGTCTTCTTGTGCCCCATGAACTCGTACACCCAGAGTTTCAGATTTATAACAAGCCAAGCTTCTGGTCAGCTCCGTCTAATCTGCATGCCCACAGACATCTGATCCAACTACACAAAATGGCTGCAGCCTTAAAAAAAACAGTCAAGTACAGAAGTGTAGAAGAGAAAGGACAACTCACCTCGCAGGAGGTCAGAGCTGGCGTAAGGCGAACTGTACGTCCGAAACAGCAGCCAATCAAAGTCGTCCTCCTCCCCCTGGGTGAAGTCACACAGATTGGGGTCTGAATCCTCCTCGAACGTGCAGCCAGCTGCTGGAAGAAAAAAAAAAGAGGAAAATTAAAACAATGGCCATCAATGAAAGAAACATTTATGGTTTTCAGTTTAAAAGAGGTAGATTTACCTCGCAGATGACTGAGACACATTAAGGACATAAAAGACTCGAGCTGCAACTAACAATTATTTTCTATTTTCACTCCACTTTTCAGTTTTTCCATTTGAGAAGCTAGAACCAGATAATTTATGCTCAAAAATTATAAAATTAATCGATGATCACAATTCTCGCCGCAGCCAACATTTCTTAAATATAACAACACAGCCTCGATGCTTCGTTTTCTGACTTCCTCTGAACCTCCTCCTCTCATGGAAACTGGGAGAAAAGTCATACAACCAAGATGTCTTCATTCTGCACTATAAATGTACACTTGATCCGCTGACAATGAAATGTGCCCTGCGGCCACACTGACCGCCTCCCTGCCCTTTCAGACCAAAGCAATGACCCGTGTTTACTATTGATGCGAACATGTCAACACAACGTACCCGACCAGGCTTTGCAGCGCTGCTGCCACCAGGGTTTTACACAGATCGGATGCTGCTCGGCTGTGGTATAAAAGGCTGCACAAGGGTTATTATAATAAATATAGTGTTATAGATTAATATAGTAGTTACTGAAGGCAACTTGTAGCAGTCTAAGACAAATATTCCACTCTTTGCAATTGTGAAGATGCTATAATATGAATGTAAAGCATGAGTGTGAATGGTCAATATCCCACTAGCCCATGTCATACACACAGGTTTAAATTGTATTAAATGAAATGTGCTCACATGTGCACAAATGCTCTCAGACCAACAACAAATCAAGCAATGAGCTGTAATTACTTCAGACTCGCACAAAGGAACACAAACGCTGGCAAAAAAAAGCAATAATTGCCCCCGCATCTGAGCAGCATTACCCCTCCTATAAAGCATCCACAAACAAGACTACATATCCCAAAGCCCATTCAAAAAGGCGGACAAATAGTAATAGCATTCGGGGAAAGTGGGCACCCTGGGGAATGTAGTGATTATCATAATACCTCACAACCTGCTATTCCACGCGCCAAAAAGCTAATTTTTTCAAATTATATTTAATAGCTATGGCTTTAATGGCCCTTGGGTCCTGAATAATGTGCTTCAGTTCTGCATCTGTTGCCATATTTCACATTAGTCCATCGGTGTGAGAATTACAGTCTAACAGTGGGCAGTTTGAACAGCCCAGTCATAAGACCAGAGCCTGTGTCAGTAATAATTGGAGCAGGACAGCACGAGACACGACATGCTAATGATAGGCATAACCATGAGCCGCTCCTGAAGGTGACCCGCGTGGTCTCCGGCTTTATTGCTGCTCATTCTTTCCTCTAATCTGCCATTAAACAAATGGTTTCAATATGACAGGCTGCAGACAAAAACGCCAGCCTCACTGTACGAGGATTCATAATTCTCTTTTTTACTACCGACGTATAAGACAGTCGCAGCTTCCCGTCATTAACAGGTTATTGCCATTGTTGGACTGGTTGGGTATGTTACAGGCCAAATAAAATGGAGGACACACGAAAGACTATGATAGATCTGGGTGCCGTTTGAAAGTTTCCGATGCCAAAATCTGGGTTTTGGCACCAATACCGTAGTTTGCAAAAAGTCTTTCTCATAAACCCATTTTAAAAAAATTCAGTAGAATATTTTTTCTCATTGTATCAGTGTTTAAAGCTGTCCTTAAATAAAATATCTCATTCAAGAATTAGTAAAAGACCAAGCATTCAATGCCAACTTTTGGTATTTAATAGCTCTCTGTACTCGCTGCTACAAACACACTTCAGTTGATAATCAAAAAACATCAAGGTTAAACCCAGCTCTCCGTTTGGGACGATAGATTGCTTTAATTCCACTGTGCTGCGTCAAGCCACGCATACATGCATTTTAAACTGCAGAGGATAACAGCGCTGACCTAACCTGCACCATTGTGCTCCTGCTTGGTACCACAGTGCACGGACACCAAACACTGATAGTTTCCTCCCTTAAACCAAGCAGTGTCCTGTTATTGGCTCAGTGTGGCTATGAAGACTATAGAGAGAAAGCTCCCACTACTTTTGAAGCTGGTAACTAAATGTCTGTGGTTTGGAGTTTCGTTTCCCTCCTACATTTCTGCTTATTTTATCACTTTCCTACGGCTGTATTGGAGCTGAGGTAAAGGGCAGAATGAGTAGGATTTTCTTAAAAAAACAAAACAATGTATAGACTGATACAAAAATAATCCCTTTCAATCACCACGTATGACCAACTAGAAGTGTGTGACCCCGCCCTCTGCCTGTATTTTTTTTATTTTGCTGTGTTCGGGACGTTACTGGGCGTCAACCTCTATAAAGATGTTGTGACCAGGTGCCAGATCGTGAGCACACATCCAAAAGAGGAAGCCACAAAAATGGCAGTCACAGCGGCGAAACGCCAAGCAGACAAAGCTCATTTCAAAATGGGAGTGTATCTGGGGTTGGCTTTCACTCCTGTGGTCAGGGGCGTTCGATTCGGTTTACGAATCTCAACCAACAAATCCTACTCATTCTACCTATAAGTTACTGCTGATGCAAACTGAGCATTTCCTGCTGCTGCTTCATATTTCATTTTCCACCACTAAACAGTCAGACTTTTATTGTGTGGCAGCTACAGAAAATGCGATGTATTTAGGACTGGGCGATATGGCCAAAATCTTCTATCCCTATATGAGTCATTACATATCTCAATAACGATCACGATATAGCATGTTTTTTTGGTAATTCAATACATAGATATGAAATAACCACATGTTAAAGCCTATGTTTGTATCCTCCTGTATGAATTAAATACTTGATAAATAAGTATTTTCTCATATAATTAAGAACTTTACTGCGAAATGATCAGATTTTATGGCAAATTTGAGAAAGTATGTGCTTCTACTATCAATTTAGTAAATATGTATCACGATATCTTAATATATGATTTCATTACGATATGATTCCATTGAAAGACGACAAATTATCATATTGAATTATTGTCCAAACCCTATTTTTCACTTTAGCTGAACTTCATTAGCGGTGCGACTAATCAATAAAAAAAATTGGTAGTTATGGACATATATGGCGCTATTTGATGAGTGAATTTGCTACGGGAAGAAATGGAAAAAAGAATAAACAGTGAGACATTGTGCCGGTTGAATGAAGAGCTGAAGACGATCTTACTGTGTGCTCTTTGTGACAACCAGCAAACCTCTTGAATGTCAAGGTGAATAAAAGCTTGCCATGATGTCCTATAGAAAACCATTTGCCAGAGAGCAGCATGAGATACCAAAGACTGCTGGTTTAAAGGGTTACAGTTGGTCCAAGTTGTTGGACTTTTCTCTCCAGATGGTGTATTTACCGCAGCACAAACACACTCAGGGTGCCCTTGCCTACAGCCAACCTATTACATCATGCTTGCACCTCTAGTGATTATACGATAACACCGGAGCACATCTACCATCGTGTAAGCTCGGCCCATTGGGTGATAGTAGCAGCAGCCGACCAGCAGGGGAGGGAGTGAGTGTTTCTCCCTCTGGGTTTGATTTATTGCCCCGTGCTGGGCTGTTACTGCACAGATCTGCTGCTGAGGTCAGGGGTTAATTGTCCCACACTGGGGTCTATTTCTAATAGAACAGCCAGAGATATGGGACCTGACACATCCAAACGCTGGCACTATATTATTCCCCGCTGCTTCGGTAAATGAAGCCTGCAGACTCCTCCCTACAAGAGTCTCATCATCCAGAAGAAGGAAGGCCAGCGCTGCCCGGGAATGTCATCTCCTCTCAGCACACCGGGAGGGATCCAGCTCATCTATCATGACAAAACACACTCCCTCCTCAGCTCCTTCTGGAGGACCGATGGGTGTGTGTGGTGTCAGCAGCCATTTTTTACCTGAATAATTACAGCATAATTTAGTGCAATGACCAGTGCAAAGTCAGACGCTGCCAAGATTTTATGGCTGAGGTTAGGACATGTTTCACAGTTCGGTCTGTTGTTAGCTGATATAAATCAACCTCCGCTTTAAATATATAGCTTTGTAGATTTCATAACAATCTTTATTGTTATTGTAAATAACGTCACTATTTTGTGCTTGGAGAAACTAATTCTGGGAAACAACTTAATGCAACTAATAAATTATTCGATACATTTTGCGTGGCAGCATTGTATCAATACGTGGATGTCAAGTATTGATCTTTTATTATATAAACTATTAACCGCTTAACAACTGGACGTTATTTTGTCTTTCAGAGGCTGTAGAGGGCTCAGTCTTAAAGCTAGAGTGAAGATACTGGTATCATAAGAAAGTATAAAACCTAAGGAATTGATTGATACCAACCATGTCATGTTAGCTTGTCGGGAAGAATGCTAAATAACGTTGCACAGCTACACAAAATTTTGGCGAGAAAAAAATGGCATGGGCATTTTCAAAAGGGGTCCCTTGACCTCTGACCTCAAGATATGAAAAGTCTGATACGAACAGATGTTGACAAACTGCATAATTTGCAGTTGAAAAGAGGTAACAAATCGCAATATATCTTATCAAAATACTCAGCATATTGTATAATGTTTAAAATTGCAATAAGACTGTCTCAGTCATCACTTGAAGGAACAGTGTGTAACATTTAGGGGGATCTATTGGCAGAAAGGGAATATAATATTAATAAGTATGTTTTCTTTAGTGTATAATCACCTGATAATAAGAATTGTTGCGTTTTCGTTACCTTTAGAGTGAGCCGTTTATATATACATAGGGAGCGGGTCCTCTTCACAGAGTCCGCTATGTTGCCCAGAACGGACAAACCAAACTCTGTTAACTTTTCCTGCTCGGGCCGTAGTTGACAACATTACTCGCTCCCGTCGCAGCTGCTCTCTCTTTCTTTCTCTCTCTCTCTTGCTTCACTACTCACTTTCCACGTACACACACACTCTACGCACTGGCTCTGATCGAAACGGCTCTAGAGAGGGACATTCGCGTTTTAGCGTTGGCCACCGTAACTCTCCAACACACTCGGCACACGGGAGAGGCTTCAGTTGGTTGCAATCTCCTCACCTCACCTCACCAGATCCTACACACTGGGCCTTTAACTATCATGACAATATTGTATCAGGGGGCCTCTGGGGATTCCCACCCATATAAATTATATATTATATATCATTAAAATGTTTGTGTGACTGCTAATCCATGTGTCTGATGTACTTGCCAGGCTTGCGAGCATTTTTAATGTATAAGGTATAGGCCTACGGAAAGAACATGCTGTGACTCTTCTTGGAAGCAAAATGGAATAACAGATAAATATTTTGTTTTTTTACAAACAAGCCAGGAAACACTAAAGATGCAGTAGAAAACATTACTGAAACAGCTCAGCAGTGCCAAATCAACCCGCTGTGGTGCCCTGCATGCAGTACAGCCCGGCACTGTTGGAAACCAGAGAGAGAGAGAGAGAGAGCGAGAGGACGGCGGCCGATTTACAGACTCTGGCAACAGATATTTGTCACTTTTTGGGTTTGTCACTCTATTTAAACACTAATCTCAGTGTTTACTGTGAACCAACACACATCACTCCATAAATAAATGAACACACAACCTCCGTGACTTTATAGCAAACCGAAATAAACTTCAGATTTACACTGTGGAAGAGATGAGCCACACTGTCAGAGGATGGATGCTTTGATTTCATAAGGACATAAAAGGAAAGTGGCAACTTGTTTACCAGACACTCCAATTTGCTGCCAGATTCGTGAGGGATACGTAAAAATGCTCCCTAGTTTTATACGTGCAGTTAATCAAGGCTTTGCGTCTCTCTGTGCACATATCAGTTGTTAGTGTCACACGGAGCCCTTCATGTTAGATTTGGTATCTCTCTCTGTTTACTTGTATAATCCCTCGCCCTGCTGTCTAATTAGAGTGTCAGCTATGCACAGTGAATATTGTCAAAGTCTCTGCTTATCCCCTGTATTTGCATATGTTTTAAGCATAAGGACGCTGGCCTAAGCTTATTTAAGGTGTTACTATTCCAACAACTTTCCACTCGAATAAATCAAACACAGCAAAATAGGAAGTGTATGAAATTCAAAGAGCCTTACCCCACAGTATCAACACCAGTTGTTGATATTTTAAATTACAGAGCCACAGTCAAGACCACCTAAATCAAGAGTGGACTGTCTTCGAAGTGCAATCTCAAAATGTACACTTTTTTATTTTCTAATATCTCAAAGAAAAAGAATGATCTGTCATTTAATACAGAAAGCAATCATTTGATCTGAAACACTGCAGTTAATCTTTTCACTGGCTTCTACAAGATTTAGTACAGTGAGTGAGCAGAATAAAACAGCAAGAGTCCAACACTACAGAGCAATACTTGTACAGATTGTAAATTAGCAGCACTTGTACGAGGGCCAAAACAGCCTCAGAGAGATAGTAAAAAGCTGTATATGAGAATACTGCCGTAAATTAGCTCAAGTGATAAAATTAATTACCAAATTCTGGGGCCCCTGGACAACAGCTTATTGGGGGCATAAACCAATAAATATATTTAATCCTTGGCATGTTACAGGACCCGTTCAGGTCTGTGCCGCAAGGTCTCACCTGTGGCACAGACATGGTATATGATTTGATCATGCAAAAATTACGGCTGTCAAGGTTAACGCGATAATAATGCATTAATGCAAATTCGTTTTAACGATACTAATTTCTTTAATGTATTAACACAATCGATCTTTCAGAGGTTGTAGCGAGTAAAGATACTGGCAACATATGAAACCAGAAAACCTAAGGAATCCATCGGTACCCACCATGTCATACTAGCTTGTCGTAAAAGAGGCTATATAACGCTCCAAACTTGTACTAAATTTTGTCGAGGAAAAACCGGCATTGCCATTTTCAAAGGGGTCTCTTGACCTCTGACCTCAAGATATGTGAATGAAAATGGGCTCTATTGGCACCCACGAGTCTCCCCTTTACAGACATGCCCACTTTATGATAATCACATGCAGTTTGGAGCAAGTCATAGTCAAGTCACCACACTGACACACTGACAGCTGTTGTTGCCTGATGGGCTGCAGTTTGCCATGTCATGATTTGAGCATATTTTTTATGCTAAATGCAGTACCTGTGAGGGTTTCTGGACAAAATTTGTCATTGTTTTGTGTTGTTAATTGATTTCCAATAATAAATATAGACATACATTTGCATAAAGCAGCAGATTTGCCACTTTCATGTTGATAAGAGTATTAAATACTTGACAAATCTCCCTTTAAGATACATTTTGAACAGAGAAAAAATGTGTGATTAATTTACGATGGCCCTAGCAAAAAATATAAATTACATCCAATGGATACAATCCTCTATCACAGACTATGGAATTTTTATCACAATGTCAATATATAATTTTCTGAAAAAAAACAATTGAGAAAATGTTCGTGGATAAAAAAAACAGATGGGAATGTCTGTTTTTGTTTAATCCAGCAAGTTAAATACCTAACAAATACAGATGCTTCATCACATTAATGCAAAAAACTATACAAAAATCCGATATAACCATAAAACAATCCTGTTCATTGGTTCGAAACATTGCAATGGAATAAAACAACCAGAGATATTGCAGCAAAACATTCCATGGTAAAAATGTTATCGCAAAATCTCTGATGGAGAACATACTTTTACAGTCTCACACTGTACATCATCACATTAGACAACTCTACATGCAGTATGAATAAGTGAAAAAGTAAATGCAGTAAACATAAAAGAATGTACAAAGAATGTTTGTCCACTTTAGAAAATCTACAAATCACTGAAGTAACTCGCAAATTGTGCGTTGTAAGCAGAGTCCTTTATGATGCCTTCAAATAAAGTAGTATGATCAGTGAAGTGCTGCTTTTGGTCTAAATGGGGCAATCAATGATTTAACTGTTTCTGCACATAAAGGTGTCAGCCTTTAAAAGATCCTTCTGGCTGTTTTAAACCAAGACCTTATTGACCTTGGTTTCACTGTAGAGTTTCACATACTGTAGCTTTAAGTCACTACATGCACTATACCTGCTACAAAAAACATAAGCAAGTTACCACCAAGACTCTGATCTGAATGGTTTTCCCCAATGAGAGCAGTTTTGGATTATACTGTACAGTATGGAGCACCTTCAGGTTTTTAGAATAAGAGGGGTATTTGAGCATTCTAACTCATGTTGCATATCCATTAGTTTATATGCAAGTTTCATTCATTTTGATGTACGCCGGTCTCATCACAGTGTGGTGCCGGTGTGTTAATATAATGTATTTTAATGCACAACAACCACTGTGCAAACCAGCTGCACTGCAAGCAGAAAACTAAGGCGAGATAACATATAGTTCGACATTTTGGGAAATGATCTCGCTTTCATGTCGAGAGTTGGACAAGAAGATTGGTATCACTTGTATTTGTCCATTAAATATACATTAAGGCTACAGCAAGAAGCTCGTCAGCTTAGCCTAGCATAAAGACTGGAAACAGCCTGCCTGTGTTGAAAGGTAAACCAGCCAACCAGCATCTCTAAAGCTCACTAACAGTTATATAATTTTTGTTCATTCCAAAGAAAAACAAGAGGACTCGAGGAAGGGAAGTCACCGCGCTAGCCAAGAAAAAGTCAGACACGGCAAGAAAGTGAATATGTGTATTTCTGAAAATATCCGCCTTGGACAGCCAGGTTTTCATACGTCACGTACCGAAGGAACCAATCAATTTACAGTTAGGGCTACGTAACATAATCTTACAAGCTGGCTAAGTACTATTAACTCAGTTTGGCAAAGACGTGTTGTGTTTTCAGTTGTAAAGTTGAAACAGGAGAAATGTTGAGCCTGCATGTTCTACCAAAGGATCAGAAAATTCGATCGAAGAGGGTGCAGTTTATTTTGAAAAATCGTATCCGAGCCAAATTTCCACACACAATGTCTTTTGTGTTTTTCCACAACACTGTTTTGACAATACATATAAAAAGAATGGAAATTAAGATCCAAGTTGGAAAATAACATGTGCATGAGAGGTTCAGAGGAAAATAAAAATAATAAAGTAGGAGTGATGACACACAGCTGTACTCATGTGGTGCTGGAAATGAAAAGCTCGAGTCCTTATTGTCTGAGACGATGTCTGAGAGGTGGAAACCAACGAGCCAATTTCAAGACACAGCAAAACACTTAAACCCCGCTCTCTCATTTATCACAAAAATAGTAACAGCTGATGTATGCCGCTCCAAAAAAAAACCATTCACAACAACCTTTTGCTTTAATGTCAACTCCTCCTCAGCCTCTGCCCTTAATTATCTGGCAGCCAGGACGGGTAATGAACACCAGAACCTGTGAAGTCAACTGGGAAATGCAGCGTTATGATGAGGCACGGATGCTTGTCGCATCACCATCAACAAAGGGGGGAACCAAAGCATGCTGGGGGACAGCCCGTACCTGAGAGCTCCTCCGCTCCACACAGAAAGCCTCATCTGAGTCTGGGTGACTGAGTGTCTGGCTGGTGGGGATCCAGGTGGGAGCGGGTGAGTATTACTGGAGGCAGTTACCGGGAAGAGAGTGGCTGATTTGCATTGCACTGAGTGTGGCCCGATGCATCAGCAGGAGACAGGTATATTTATTCTCTACAGAGGCTCTCCTCCCCAGCACTCCCTTGGCTGCCTCTGAAAGCCATCCATCCCCACACCTGAATACGCAATGAAATCATCTCTCTGCCTCCGCGGGCATTAATAACTCAACCCAGGTGGCTGGATGGGCCCGGTCACACAGAGAGAGGGCCAGGAAACAGATTGAGAAAAGAAAGGGTGAACAGGTACAGTAGAGGTGTTCCTAGCTTCAGGGTAGACTACACTGACGTATGCTGTAAGGAAATATTAAAAATTAAATCATACTAAACCTAAAATTACTGGACCTTATGGTTCCTTTTTTTTCAAAGAAGGATGACCATTCCAGCATTAATATTTTCTTTGCTTTGTACTTAAACAATACCCTTCACTCAATATCTTACAATAAAATGACACCATTGAAATGGTAACTCAATAACTAAAATTGCAAAAGTAAAGTGAGATAGTGTTCTCTAATATAAACCTTTAAAGTTTAACTTTATCAATGGACAGTTTTTAAAAAAAAAAAAAAAGTATAAAAATCGACGCAGCAGAACCTGAGATTTCATCTTTTTTTATTCCACACATTCACCTACACATACATTACCCACAATGAAACTTGACCGCTGACCATAAACTGTATATACGATGTGGATCTAGTCACTGTGATGTCACCCATTGGTTTGTGGACTGGCCTTTTGAAGCCTCAAGTTCGGCATTTTGGCCGTCGCCATCTTGGTATTTTGCAACCAGAGAAGTGACACGAGTGTGTGGAGCTAAGTACAACCAAATGCTGAATAAGACATGTTTAAGTGACCAAAAAGGTTATAATTAACTTTGATTGAATTGAAAACACACTGTGAAAGAGTTAAAGTTTTAAGACAAAAACACAGACAACTCCCAGACCGGACAACGCTGTGATAACAACCTGTCAATCACAAGGTAGCCACGCCCTAAAGCATACCCTGCTTTATGGTCTATTTGACTCTAAATGGGACCATAATTTACTAAATGAAGAAGAAGACTCAAGTCTAGTGATTGAGACTATAACCTCATGTTTACGATGTTTACTAAGGTAATAAATCAAGTGAGAAGTAGGGTCATTTTCTCATAGAATTCTATACAATCAGGCTTATTTTGCAACCAGAGGAGTCGCCCCCTGCTGGCTGTTAGAAAGATTGCAAGTTTAAGGCACTTCAGCATTGGCTTCACTTCTCATACCCGGAGGTAGCCCACTGGCCCCGAGCAGAGATGAGGAGCAGGCTACAGAGGTCTGGTAAACTCAGTTCCTTTTAACTCCACACCCCCAGATATTTTTTTTTTCGTTTTCAAACTTGCAATCTTCAGCCCTAATCAACGCTGACTCAAGTGATATCACTTGAGGCAATTCATCAGACTTCACTCAGCTCCCTCTCTATGTCTGTATTGTCACCTTTTTTTTTACATATGCAGTAGGCTTTCCGCAGTAGTCGGTGTTACCAGTGTCACACGGTGTTCAGGCACACACCAATTACATTACCTGCCCACCGTCGTTTTGCTTTTTTTATAGAAATAAAACCCATTTAGTTCGTTTTCGCATATCAGCGCCGTGTTATCAATACATAGTCGGAAGACGGACGCTACAATCTGACAGTGAAAGTGTCTGCTCAATACGGAGTCTCAGCAGGAGACTGTAGGAGTCAGATTTCAGACACACCGCCATACAACGTTAGAGATCAAAGTAAGCGCTCTACATATGTATATATAAATAAAGTCTTATTATATTATTATCCCTAATATGCAGCAGTACTCCCCAAGACCTGTAAATGTTCTTGGATTTGTAAAATCGGTTTATATGACACATTTAACACTTGGAAACATGTAACTTCATTTAGCTCTTAAACTGATGGAGCTAATGTGGGCTAGTGACAAATACCTGTTTGGAGATATAATCACTCAAAACAAAAGATACACGTCTATTCCGTTTCTCAAAACTCGGATGATAAAAAGTGAAACGGCTCTACTCTCCCTTCAGCAGAAAGAAGAAAATACATACAGTAACTCTCCCGCTTTTGTGACCCTCTCCCCATAATTTCCATACAGTAATTCAAATGAAGGAAAAGCACACAGTTCAAGAACATTTGCTTTTTCATCTTCTGATGGCGAACAATGACACAAAGGATTCCTACAGTTGTATTCATGCTGAATCCCAAGATATCAGTCAGCCACGATTCATCTTAGAAATTAATTATGCCTTCACTTTAAAGGGCTGGTAGAATATTTCATCCTCGGCAGAGCGTTCATGATAAAAGTGTGTCTCGCGTGTCAGTAGAATAGTCAAAGAGTCAAAAATGTTATTCTTCAGCCCTTTCTGTGCTATTCTGAGGGAAAACAAGGATGCTAAGACAAAAGCAATCTGAGCTTGTTGTCTCGTGTTTCTCCGTCTCAGAGAAAAAACATCAATTATTCCACTTCCCAGTTCCTGTGGGTCTCCTAACCCCCCAGAGTAGGAGAAATCTCAGTTCACACTGCTGATAAGGAGTTAATTATCATACTTTTTTTTCACAATGTTGGTCTATTTTGAGTTGATGTCTTTTTCAGGTAGCACTGGATTCCTTTGCATTCATCTCCACTTTGCGTTTCGAGACACACAAGTGGATCGCTTGACAATGAAGGCCCCATATAACAAATCAGTTTAATTAGCAGGAGGAAATCGCTCCTGTCTGCTGGATTCACTTCCAACATCTGTTTCATTTAAGGCTCTAGCCCCATGAATACTCTTTTAGATTTGCGAGACGTATAAAAGAACTTATTTGCAACTGTAAGTTCAAAGCAAAGGAATAGTAACTTCAGAGTATTTGCAAAGTGTAGCAGAGTAGATCCTGGACATAGTGAAGGACTATAAGACCCGTGTCTCTTGGCTAGAACACAGTTTTTACTTCAGTGAGGGACTGAGACAACTGCAGCATTGTGAACATGTAGTAAGATTTGAAATGTTGCATTTAGCCAAATACTGCATTGTTTTGATTCAGCACGGTGTTAAAGTGATCGATCGATGAACTGATTAGTTAATCAACTGAAAGGGAATTGCCGACAAGTTTGGTAATTGATTAAATGTTTAGATAAATGCCAAACATTCGCTGGTTTCAGCCTCTAAAATGTGACGATTTGCTGCTTCTTTCTGGTTTATATCATATATTGAGTTCCTTTGGGTTTAGACATGAGCTGCTATGGATTGGCAAGAATCTGGCGATACGATATATATCGCAATACAGGGGTTACCATTCAATATATTGTGATCCTGTCAGCGGATATATTGCAATCTTTTTCATTTAATTTTAGGAAAAGGGTCAGAGTATAAAGAATACACCACCATATGCATAAAATCCGAGTTTACTTTGTGATGCAATCAGAACAGTAGGACCTGCATCAAATCAGAGCCACTGTCTACCACAAATCTTTGCATGTAAACTATTAAATAAAAATCAATACAGTGTTTTTTAGAATCAATACAGTATCGCAAAACATAGTGTTGCAATACTCAAGTTGATCAATATTTTTTACACCCATAATGACTGATTAGTCCATTCATTGATAAATCAATCTACAGAAAATTATCCAGCAATTGTTTTTATAATCCATTAATCATCTCCGCTTCTCGAGTGTGACAATTTTCTGCTTGTCTTGTCATATATGATAGGAAACTGAATATCTCAGGGTTGTTGAACTGATGGCCAGAAAAAAAATTGTATTTTGAAAAGGCCAACTTGGCCTCTGGGAACATTTTTTAGTATTTTCTGACATTTAATTCATGAAAAGAAACAGCAGATTAATCCATAATGAAAATAATGGTTAGTTGCAGCGTTAGATGTCACCTTGGGCTCTGGGAAATTGTGATGGCTGTTTTACATTTTATAGACTGAGGTTTAATTGATTAATCAAAAAAATATAGATATATTAATGAAGTTAGTTAGTAGCAGCCCTAATAGCGTAAAATTCAGCCACAACAGGATGGACTGCACACCTGAATAGTATTTAAGATTTATAAAGGTCACTGGTTTCACTTTTACTTACAAAGTTATTGAATTAAAGGGACTCTATGTAAGAATCAGAAATAGCTTGTTAAGTCAACAAAAGTCAGCGTCCTGTTGCTCGCGCTCGTGCTTGTTTTCGCTCTACGTAGACATGAACGAGCATCGGTCAAAGCAGTGATGCGATACACGTCAGCTAAAACCACAATATCACTCTATATTTCACCTGCTTGGCAGTAATGTTAGCTGACCAGACGAAGGTCTCTCCATGAATCAATGCTGATCCTAGTGTTGGCTTTTTCTGCCTCAGCCTCCCGACCGTGGTCGGAGGGAACAGGGGAGACACTGGAGTTTTGGTCGGAGACGATAACGTTACTCGCTCTGGAGCCCCGTCACTTCATAAGACACTGGAAACCTCTATTGGTCTGCTGAAGGAAGAGTTAACAATGTTTTGCAAGACGGGCTTCACTAGATAGAACTTTGCGGTTTTGGTTTCCGTGTAGTTTGTGTTGGAGCCTGAGTCTGAACAGCGTAGCCACACGCGAGCACGCATGGGACACGGACCCGCAATGAACAGAAGTTACAAACAGTACCTTTAACCTACAAATGGCCTTTTTTCAGTTTCATCTCTTGTCTTATTATATATTTAAAGATCATTTTCAAACAGTTAATTTGCTAATTGGATTTCTATGACTAGCACATGCAAACATTTTTTTTACCCTGACTGCTGATGATGCAGCTGCAACATATTTTTAAGTAGTATTTGAGTGCATCTGAGTCATATCCTGCACATGGTTTGTTTACGCAGTAATCTAAAAAAAGATAAACCTGTTGAGTAATTCTTTTGATGAAAACTAAGAACCTGATCCAAAATATTTCCTTCTATGGAAAACATGACGTCACACAACAGTTTTGGCCCTCATAATAAAAGGAGATAAACACTACACTGTGACACACCTCGCTTGTAAAATAATTGATGTCTTTAATTTAGATACTAATACGTTATGACCTAATCATAATGATTCATAATCCATTTTAGCTCTATGAATCATAATATTATTACATGCTCTGCACTATAATGTAATTCAAATGTGCTTAAGAGGTGATTATGATGTGTCAAAGAAAACACATTTAAATAAATGTAATTTAAATAACGTAAATGTATTAGTCACTAGTGTTAGCACCTCCAGGTCCCTGGTTAAAAGGTTGCAGCAGTGGAGGATATGCAACTGAAGAGAGTGTTGACTTGAACATTTCCACCTGTTAACATTTCATGCGTGTTGTTGTAGCAACTGAACGGCTAAAGTAAATATTTGATTCATTCATGGCTGAGCAGCAACAGAAAGCCACTTCCTTTAGAGATGAGCCATTCTTATGCGATTTCTATCAAACCGCCTGCAGTGTGAATGAGCTCGACGACCTCAGGGTTCATTTAACGGTCACGGGTACAGCGACTGAAAACAAAGGCAGAATGAAAAGCAGGATTTTCCTTGAAAAACAATGTATAGACTCCCTCTCAATCATCACTTATCACCCACTTGAAGTATGTGACATGTCTGTATCTGCAGAGAGCCTGCCCTCTGCCCGGATTTTCTTATTTTAATGTGTAAGGGATATTTCTCAGCACTAACCACTATAAAAACGTAGCAACCAGGTGCCAGATTGTAAGCACACATCCAAGAAAAAGCCACAACACTGCGCTAGGAAAAAGCGGCAGAAAAAATATGCAAATATAGCGAGGCAAAACGGCAAGCAGACAAAGCTTGTTCCAAAACGAAAGGGAATCTGGTGTTGGCTTTCACCTGCTGGCAAGCACTGTAACCCTAACCGCGGTCAGTGGGCGTGCACTTCCTGTGTCGCTGAGCTGGGAAGGAGGGGCTAACTTTGAATGTTGTGTTTACAAACCGCAACTGACAAATTCTACTCATTCTGCCTTTAAAACGCGGGTCCATCTGCGTTCTGTTCCGTCTTTTTCAATGGAAAACGCCCATTCAGCTGTTGCAAAAAGCAGTGAAGTAGGTTACCAAAGTAAGCTTATCGATGCTAATCAATACGATTCTGAATATTGTGAACGCCAGCATTAGCTGAGTCAAAGTTGACTGTGCTAAGTTTGGAAATAACTGAAAGGATTGGTTAGGATTTTTTGAAGTGGGATTGTATGTATACTCCCGCTTTCTACGATGTAAAATTACTGTTTTTGTGAATGTAGTCTGGTGGCTTTGAAGAAAGCGATATAGCTGTTTCAGTTCCCTGTCAAAAAGGGCTGTCTGACGGCGAGGTAAAGCGGCGGTGAATGGGAGCAGCGGAAAAAACATATTTTATCCACCTAAAAAAAAAAAAAAAAAAATAGATATGAGTTTAAGTGTACGCTATAGTTTGAATATTTTCACAGCTTTACCTCGCCATCAGACAGCCCTTTCCAACGGGGAACTGAAGCTGTCTTCAAAAGCCACAAGACAAGATTCTAATCACAAAAACCGCCATCTAGGTTAATGAATGTAACATTAATACACTAACTACTATAAAGATATATATATATACTCTATATGTAGCAGTGTCATCGTCATCATGCAGGAACCTACGTCAGGTCACATGGGAAAACGTTTTCAGAAGGGCTTGGAAAAATAACATTTTGAAGCTAAAACATACATACTTTGACCAAAATTTGAATGTTCGGATTTGAATACATAAGGAACAGCACTGGGAAGCTACAGAATGATATCTGAACCTCAAAAACAACAACAACAAAAAATAATAATGGACCCGCCCTTTAACATCAATAATTATTTTGGGTAAACAACCATCTCCCAGAGAGACATAAACTCTTATGTTCCACCCAGAAATGACCTCAGCCAACTCCATGCAACTCGTGACCAGCTGAGCCAACTCCATTTGACTGTGCATCCTAATCAAACTGCCTGTGGCGTACTCACCGGGAAAAAAAAAAACTGGTGTCTATCAACTCTGCTAAACCACATACCCCGTAGCAGCTTCACCGCTCTGCTGCCTGTCAATTCCGCTAACACAAAGGCAGCCAATTGCTGTCTCCACAACCTGCAGCCTTTCAATTCCACTAACCCACATATAAGATCACATGAAGGGAGGGAGAGGGGAGCATTTCACTGAGTATTTCAGTTCTCTCTCGCTCTCTCTCTCACAGCCCATTGTTCCCGTTGTGCATGCAGCATAAAATGTGTGTGTTTTGTCTTTTTCTTCTTCTTTCTACATTTGGCATCAATGAGAAAGAGACAAAGGGCAGATAATTTTACCCTTTTTTTCCGGGTAATTAATCCCTTATCTCGAACCAGTTTACCAAATTTACTCAACTGAGAAATGTGACCTTTGTTCATTGGCGTTCAAAATGTTGCTGTGAGCACTAAAGAAGAAGTTGTGCTCCATTTATCACCAAAACACCAACAAACAGCACCGCAGGCACACACAGTTTTGTAGAAAAATATAATCCTACAAGCTGTGTTGAACACACACACACACACACACACACACACCAGAGGTGATTTGCATGTGATGCACTCGAAAAAAAAAAATTATGTAAACATTGAAAATTAGGAAGCGTTCACAAGCATGTTTTTTCTTCTAAACCAGCCAGGATTTTAATTGTTTAATTACCAGTGATGCTGAAGTGTAGCTCTGTGTCCGCTGAACCTGCGCATATTTAGAGCATATTTTTTAAAATTCAATTTTCAGCTTTCTCTCTGAAAAGTACTTTAAATATTCATAAACAGCAATCAAAGTTTGAGTTGGGGAAAAAAAACAGGCATCGTGATTATTCATCAAGAGTTTAACACTCAAAAGCTACATCCGGACTGTGAGGGTTTGAGTGACAGCAGCACATTTGATTGGGGCACAGAAATACACAACATCACCTTTTTCTAAATGAGCCCTGCACACTTCAAACCAAAAAAGCAAAAACAGCAGATTAAGAAAATATAGGCTTTAGAGGTGAATCACATTAAACCTTAGGTGCCGGTAAAGGGTTCAGTAGGACCTGCTTTAAATCGTAGCTAATCTAATGCTACCTGACAACAGCATCCGCTCGTGTGAATCTATCACATTAATGAAAGCGAGAAATCTGCATGACAGCAAATGCCACAAACATCCAACACGGTGTTGATTGAGTCAAAAACCGGCTGCTAATTAATTAGACGGCACAATAGCGTTGGCTTGTCATAAGCTCAGAAGTATTTAAATAAGTGTGGTGACTCCACAGCTAAGCAGACAAGGGGCGTCCTCCCGTTTAGTGGTGACATTTTAAGGGATTATCGGTGAAGAAATGTAGTGGCACCTGTGCTGCTGGCACACAGAGGGGGAGACGAGATGTTAGCGAGTGGCACGAGTATTCACGGCAATAAGCAGATGCGTGAAAACATATACTCACTAAACACTAAAGATGTATAATAAAGGGAAAAAAACACTGTGCTGCAACATATTAATGCCATTTTACAATCAGGGCACAAGACCTTGGCTGTGTCCAAAATCCCTCCCTACATAATGAAGAACCTATGTCTTGACAGATTGGAGCCAATATGATTAAAAAAAGTTATTTTTATAAAACGGTCGCTATATCGTGACAGTAGAACATGAAACAGGTAACCTGAAAAAAAATCATGTGCCTCTGTGTCCTCCGGTGTCCTTCGTTGCTCCTAACGGCATCTGCAAGATTTTTCAGACCGGAGGAAAACAAGCAGTCAGAGCTGATCTGGGATCCGCTGTCCATCTGCTGTCTATGAGAGCCGGCTGTCAATCACTCACAAACTCCGACCAAACGGTCAAACTAGGCAGCGCTGATCAAATATGAATCAATATTACGTTACGTTAATGCCTATTTCTCACCTGAAATGTTTTCAGAATCATCTTGTAGTGTACTGTTTAGCTGTAAAATGAGAATTTGAGAGTTTGTGAGAATTACAATATGCTGAAAGGTTATTATGGAATATTTGCCCAACAATGCCAAAAATATACTGCCTACTACCACTTTAATAAAGGATTTTTATTGCAAAATCAGAGCGCCTTGGATGTTTTCCAGATTGCCATCCTATACCAAAATAAGTTATTTCCATCCCTACTACACAGTGCAATATCTTTACTAGGGGTGTAAATCACAAGCATCACGATATGATATTATAATGATTCTTTGGACATGAAAACAATATTTGCTGATGTCACAAAGTCTGCCGCGATCCGATTTTTCCATTCAGGGCCCTGCGATTGATATGAGACATATATATTTAACACAACCAGTTACGTTATTTATATCAACTCACAATAGAGAAACTGAATTATGATTTGATTATTTTATTACTAGGCTCTTCCAGACATTTAAATGAAAAGCTATTCTGCTTAACAAGAAGAATAAAAATAGACCTCCTGTTGTTCACTATAAAGAAACACATTTCTAATTTTTAAGTGCAAATGTTTTTTATCATCAGTTAAGACTTTCAAAATAAAGGCTTATCTTAAAAATGACTATATGTGTCAATGTTTTCACTTTGCATCAATGATATTGGATCTTTGATCATTGAATCGCTATATGGATCCAGATTGCTGTAGTTAAGCGATGCACCAATACCGGATCGGATATCGGCTCGATACTGACCCAAATAGCTCGATCGGGTATCGATGACAATGGGGCCAATCTATTCAATTCAATTCTATATTTATATACGACATACATTATATACTGGCATTTTATCACTATCACTGATCACTAAATTTATATCTATGTATTTATTTGTTACATTTTTGTTTTACAAAGTTAGGAAGGCAATGTTTAAGTCAGGCCTGATGTTACCTTACTCATAAAAGAATGATACCAGTCACTTCCACACAGTGAGGCGTACAGCTTATTAATTAAACACTGGCATCGGATCGGTACTCAGTAGCGGGACAGAAAAAGTCAGATCAGTGCATACCTACATGTATTGTTACACCCCTAATTTTTACCCTCAATCATTCCCACAACAAAACAAAAAAGTTGTGGCCATGGCATGTACACTATTTCCGGCTAACAATCCCAAAATGCAATGCGTCACATTTTATAGATGCAAAAAGAGTGTGGTTTCAGAAGCAGCTCTAAACTCTTGAAAAAAGAAAAGAAAGGAGGAGTAAACTAAACACACCTTTCTGTTTGTGTGTGAAGAACCAGTCTTCAGTTCCTGTTAAAACAGACAACCTGGTACTCCAGATGGCTCTGTGCACTCACTAGCTGTCCTATGGGGCAACTTCTAAACAGCAATGCTAATCTGACTGACAACAATGTCGACGAGGGAACAAGCGAAACGAAAATGGATCAAATGCTTCGGAGGGCAAAAAGTCAAACTCAACTAAAGAGACATGCTTATTCACCTTTTAACAGTTTCCTCCTCTCCCTCCAGCTTCCAGCTGCTCTGCCACCCTTTCTGGGCTGCCACCCAGCCAGCCGTCAACGTCCACCTC
>CAKALG010015914.1:0-11042 GCA_916700815.1 Helicolenus hilgendorfi
CCAATCACAAGCCAAGCTCGGCTTGCTAGCGTGAGCCACCTAGCTGCTACGTTAGCACCAAGGTAGCTGTTTGGCTAGAAAGACACAACAACTAATCATAATATCTCTATAACTACATTTATGATCATATTGTCTCATTTTCTATTAAACAGACTTTAGACGGTTATAGAAAGTTAAAGTTACACCTCCTCTCTTGTACAATGCCCGAGCCTCCAGAGCAGCTGTCTATCACAGCTGACTATCATAACATGTCACCCCCTTTTTATAGCATCAAATAACTAATTAAAACCAAACTTATCAGAAAGAAATGATCACTTGAACATACATCAGCGTGATAAGAACTACCTAAAATGACAGAAACCATCTTTGGGAAAAATTGATTTGACATGTACTTTGATTTTTTTAGTTTGGCCCATGTCCCATCTGCTAACATGGAGGAGGCGGGCTTTATGCGCTATACTGCAGCCAGCCACAAAGGGGGCTTCCCTTCCCTTTTGGGGAGCTGTCATGTCATCCATCTTTATATACAGTCTATGGCACAATTCCAGTCCGGCCCCTACACCCTCCCACTCTGTGGTGGAGTGAACTCCGTTTGTAGTCACACTCACAGCTGAATGAAGCACCCTTCTTTAAGGTGTAGGGTATAAATACAGCTGCAAGCTTCAAGGAAATAAACATCAGAATCAGAGACTTTATTGATCCCCAGGGGGGAAATTAGTTAACGTAATATATATATATACAACACTACAGTCAAATGAACATGTCTACTGTTTTCTAGACCAGTATTAATGACTTTGACTCATTAGTATTAATAGTACTATTAAATGTCTATCTTAGTTTGAGCAGTTTGTACCGGTACTCGCACAGAACTTACATTGGAGCGTTTCTGTTTGAAAACCTTGCAGACATCTTGTATTGCAATCAAGGAACAAGAGTCTATAGTTTTAGTTCATATAAGGACTTTATTCATTATAAATATGTATTTACAATCATGTTAATTGAAGCTGGCCTCTCATTGTTGGCCGTGTTCCTCTACTGTCTGGCAATCCTCTCTGCCAACGTTTGCGCCTCCTCCATCAGATGAGCCTGTATAATGCTCCATTATGCTACATCTTTAGCTGATGTCTTAGCAGACTTCTGGTTGGTCTTGGATGTACATGTGGATTGATTATCCCACTCTCTGGCTCTCCAGTCTCACTCGTTTGGGTGTCCTCTATCTGTATATTCCTCACGTCTGGTCAGCTCTTCATTTGAGGTTTCTGGCAGCTCTTCAGTTAGACAGGGTGACAGCTGATTATTGATAATGTTGCCTACAGACTACAAAATCTAAAAACCCAGTACACTGTTAATGCAGAAAGACAGTTCAAATATATATTTCTAGACTAGCTTGAAGAAGAAGATGAAGAACAGCTAGAGACAGGGATCACAGAGATTGTCTGTAATTGAGTGCTACAGTATAATAGTCAAATCTCGCACTCTGTTTCACTTGTTTTCACAGATTGGTTATCATGGTTCCAGCAAGAGAAAGCTTCAGGCCACGCAAGCGAGGTGATGCACTTTATACCTCAAACATCACAAACCTGGTAACCATGGTTACTGATGACAGCAAATCCAAATTGGTGTTTTTAATACCGGATGCATTCAGGCTTGCACTGACTGCAAGCTTTGGCTCTTTTTTAGTTTTAGTGTTACATTAGCAGATATATTAGCAGATAAACTCTAACTCCTTGCAGTCAAGATGAAATGAAAAATGCCTTTTTAACCCTTTTAGATCACATCCCCGGTCATATCGTGCACCTATTTGACAACATACTTTTATGGAAAAAATCATCCTTTCTTCCTGTAAAACTAAATATGACATGTGCTCATGATATCCATCCATCATTCAATCTGCAGCTTTTAGCAACAAGGGAGGTGTGTGTGAAGCCCATAGGCTGTAGGCTATACAAGAAGTGGATGTAGTCACTGTGACATCACCCATTGGTTTGTGCACTGCCGTTTTGAAGCCTTGAGTCCGGCATTCTGTCTGTCTTCATCTTGTTTGTTTTTTTAACCAGAATAGACACGAGAGGGTTGAGCTTAGTAAAACCGAACACTGAATAAGACATTTTAGGTAACCACAAGGTTATAATTAACTTTCTTGAACTAAAAACACAATAAAAAAAAAGGGTTAAAGTTGTAAGACGAAAATACGGACACCTCCCAGACTGGACAACGCCGTGGTAGCGATCTGTCAATCACAAAGTAGCCACGCCCTAAAGCTTTATGGTCTATTTGACTCTAAATGGGACCATAAGTTACTAAATGAACATCATGCTGTATTGAAGAAACTTGAAACTAGCTATTGAGACCATAAACTCATGTTTACAATGTTTACTGAGGTAATAAATCAAGTGAGAAGTAGGCTCATTTTCTCATAGACTTCTATACAATCTGACTTATTTTTGCAACAAGAGGAGTCGCCCCCTGCCGGCTATTAGAAAGAATGACAGTTTAAGGCACTTCCACATTGGGAACGACTCACGTGACTCACAGGACTGACGATACCGAGTCACATGACTAACAACTGACGTCAAAAGATAAGTTGACGTTACTTTTAGCTTCACACGGGACATGAACACTGGTCTCCTCGTTGAAAGTCTTGTGTTTTTGACCCATACAACATCCCTTCCGCCCGCCCTCAGCAGACTCTCACACTATTAATACTACGTTGCTTGCTCCAACCGTTGAATAATGCCACGAGTGGGTTTACATTGGAGTTAGTTGAAAACCAAGTTATTCACATACTCTCGCTAAAGGGTTCCTCCGTACTTTGGTTTCCGATACTGAGGGGCAGTGCATAATCAGTGGTATTTGACGAGTTGGGGGTGAGAACGGGTTTGATTTGCGCAATTGTTCTGCCAGTTTCTGTCATTATTGTCATCCTTTCCCTCTTCTTGACTAATACATTCATATCTTCTGGATGAAATGCCACTATGTTCAGGTTCTGTATCATGCCTTTTCTCTTTATTTATGGTGCGTAGGCTATGGTGTTTGTCAAATATAAAACATTTCTTAGTGTGGTTTGCAACACTTTGGGATGTATGTATTTTCAATATATAGCTTACAGACAGTTAAACGTTCAAAATAGCTTTAAAGTGTACTCGGCATAATCTTCAGCACCATAGGCAGCCGACATTAAGAAGCTCTCAGCGGCATGCTCGCTCTGAAGTGGGAAGCGCTTGTAGAAATTTAAGAAAACACTCTTAGAAAACGATCATTATCAGGAAACGGGGCCCTGCTCTTTTGTGTGCAACAGAAAAAGTTTTTGGATAACAGTAGAGTTCTATTGCACTGAGGCATTAACTGGAGCATATCAGGCTTTGGCTACACTGGTAATACTTGTTAGAAGGTAAAATTCACTGACGGCTTTGGTGTGGTAGGGGAATTGGTTTAAGTAATGCTTATGCTACCCTCTAAGTGTCATTTTGTCCTAAAATGTGCTTTTATATCAAATAACTTATTGCAACTAAGGCAATTAGCATATTGATGAATCAGAAAGACGGTGTGTGTCTTACAAATAATTGCACTGTTCAGACACACACACACAGTTGCCACAGCTGTCTTGGTTTTTCACACATTGACACGGTGCTAAAATCAGTTCACCGTATGGTTCCCAGTAAACAGAAAATCATTTGCACAGTTCTGTCTGTCCTGTTGTGTTTCTGGAAATGTAAATGTATTATTGTTGATGTTGGCCCACATGGTGTATTGGGAATACACAGAAATCTAATATATGGCAATAGATTTAGTTTTTTTTTTTACAGCAATATCTGGCTGGATCTGATAGATGTGTGACAGATTGCACAGGGAGCGGGTGGCCTGGTCAGAGTCAAGTATGAGAACTTTTGTATCATTAAAAACAAACAAGAAGAGTTTTTGAAAATTGTTGCTACATACCGCTCCTCTCTGAACATCATTGCTGAAATGCTGTCAGGGTTCATATAGTCTTTTCTTTGCTCTGTTATGTCTATCTGTAACTCTGTGTTCTGCTTCTCTCACCTGAACTCCCCCATCGCCTCAGCTCATAACACAAAATCAACACAGTCAGGATCGGCTTGCGACACTACATCCACATATAGAGAAGAGTCCAACATGTCACATTTGTCCATTCTCTCTGCTAAATTATATAGTACCTGCTAATGTATTCAATTTGAACCCAGATGTCATGAAATGTCCATAAAATAAATCATGAACATTGAGAGGGGATGCACTGTCACATAGTCCTTTACTATCAGTTGAGTGCTTTGTTAAAACTGTCATATGAAGCCGCATTGTCTCTGCCAATTGCAAGTTATGCAATGCTTTTGTCTTAGCAAAAATGTTGCTGCAAATTTAATATTTTGTGAGATATGACTTTATGCATAGCCCATGGGCCCAGACCAAAAAAAATCCAATCAAATTATTGATACCACCTGAGGAGGCAAAGTCTAGTAATGATTTTGTAATCCTCATATGTGGGACATATTCAGTTATGATAACCTTTGCTTGGTTGTAGTTAAAGATATGTACGAGCCGAGTGGGAGAGAGAGAGAGCAGTGATGGTAGAGCAAGCTATAGAGTGACTGAAGAGGGAGAGCGGCGTTAGTGAGAACAAAGCAGCGAATCAGAGAAATAAAACGTTATTTTCTGATTGTTTCCTGGTGTTTACGTTCTAAAACACACAACTATCTCTGCACAGCTCCGCATAACTCTGCGGGGAGGTGCCGAGTTGCTAGATTTTGAATGAATGAATGCAGGCTTCCTGTCTGCTGGCTGTGGCTCAACGCTGCTCTCGTCAAACTACAGAGACACACTGATCATAGCTGCACTCACAGTACAGAGAGGAGTGGAGGATCACTGGAGCACATGCACATAACACAACCCGTTCACATCTGTGAAACACGGCCGCTTTGTATATGGAGTCTTTTGCCTCGGTATCAGAAGCCGAGGGACGTGACACAGCGACACAGTATTTGACCACCTGAACGGGCTGCACACCCTGGGCGCTGTTATTGGCTGCTGGGGGTTACACCCCCACGTGAGGCCGAAAGGCTGTTTGCAGATTCCCAGAAGTGTCCCGAGTAAAGCAAAATGTAGTGGGGAAAGTACTGAGTGTTGACTTTTACTGGGACACTGTCTGAGTAAAACAACTCCTTTTCTCACAGTCCCTGTTGTAGATTTCTATGTAGTCACATTGTCATAATCTCCTGCAGTGCTCTCTTCTGCAGACTTTATGTCTAATGACTCTGTATAACCAGTGCCTCTTCTTGCAAGAATAAAATGCAATAAAGACATTTCATCTGTTCAAGATCCTTATTTCAACGTTCATTAGGACTCATCTCGGAATATTAATTGAATTTCCATTACATTACCACCCAAGGTTGCAAAACTTTAATGGTGCTATTGTGTTTGTTCCACCAACAGAAATAAAATCCTGTGTGTCCAAAGTAAAAATACTTTTTCCATGAATTGTGCATGTGGGAACTAATCTGTTGGATATTTGCCACGCCAGTTTGCTATATTGTTTATATATATATATATCTGTTATACATGTAATCTAGATTTTTTGCATCCATACGCCTAAAATATACATTTCTGAGCAAAAAAGATAGGTCAATCCAACATTTACACACGGAGATGGAGACTCATAAAATCAGCAGTATGTGATAATATATCCTTATTTTTTCTTTTGATGTAATACTGTACGTGGGATATGTAGTTTTTACTTTGAACAAAGATTTCCAGTTCTTTAAAGAGTCGCTATCCATATACACACATGATGTTTTCAGTTTGCTTTGAAACAAATGCATAAACTAAAGTATTGAAACGTTTACCCTGAAGCATTTTTGTCTCTTTCTGTCTAAAAATGCTGTTTGAGTGACACGGGGTGAGACGAAGGGAAGGGCCTTAGGGACTCGGTGTCAGATGATCTAAAAATGGTAGAGATCAAGCTACCATGGATGTGTCTGCATTTGTGTGAGAGTGTGTGACCTGAGGAATGGGTGTGTTGGGTAGAGGTCAAAGGTTATCCTTCATTGGGACAAAAGAATTGCTGGTCTGCTCTTTTTTTTCCATCTAGATGTCAGTCTGACTCGCTCTCTACTGGTCCGTCTTGTTGACTGTCTATCTGCCCTCATGCCCATCTGGCTGAAGTGAGAGGGCATAGGGAGGGGTGGGGCAAAGTGTGTATGGCAGCAGGAAGTATGAGTGTGTGTGTGTGTGTGTGTGTGTGTGCTCTTGGCAACTGTAAATAAGTGTGAGCACATTTCCATAGAGCTGAAAATATAATGCTGCATCAGACCCAACTGTCAGCTTTCTCTTGACATTGAGAGGAGAGGAGAGGAAAGAGGAGGAGAGGAGAGGAGAGGAGAGCCAGATACTACACACACACATACACACTTTATTTGCTATGTGGTGACCTGCTGCAGACAATTATGTCTCCCTCACTCTGCCACAATCAGATTACTGTTGGAGGACAAGGCCTCTGGACCTGCTGCTGTGAGGGAAATGAACACACATATACACAAACACACACTCTCTTATACACACATTCCACCCATACACCCACAAGGTTGTAAATTCTTAGCAGGTAATGCTGCGAATGAAGTTAAAGCTGCAGTGGGTAGAATTGGAGCAAATATGATTAAAAAAAGTTATTTTTAAAAAAAAATCACTATATCCTGACAGTAGTATATGAGACAGGTAATCTGGAAAAAAAAAACACGTGCCTCTATGTCTTACCAGTGTCCTCTGGTGCTCCTAATGGCATCTGCTGGATCTCACAGACCGGAGGAAAACAACCAATCAGAGCCAAAGTGGAGACTTGCCGTCTCTGAGCAGCTGTCAATCACACGCAAACTCCGATCAAACGGTCAAACTAGGCAGCACTGATCCAATATGAATTAATATTCTGTTACTGTAATGCCTATTTCTCGCCTCAAATGTTTTCAGAAACATCTTGTAAGTTTGTGACCCAGCAGCCATGTTGAGATCGGTTGAGGAAAACTTGTTACAGCTCACAAGTTTCAACATAAAATTAGTCACTTAAGTCATTTATGTCAAATACATCTTTTATGTCCTCTAGAAAGAATGTCCTGGATGTAAAAAAAAAATTTAAAATACAAAAGCAGTGTGGCAAAAGAAAGAGCAAAGGGGAATATAGAAGAAAGGAAGTGCCATTAAGACTGGTCTGAGCAGAGGGGGACAGGACAGCAAGTCAGAGATTGGCAACAGAGATGTGTTAGAGAGAAGAAGCAGACCATCCTCCCCATAGGCACAGTTTGACATTTAAGGTTGGGGTTTCACAAAAAAAATCTAGGGGAAATGTAATGTGTACAACAGAGGCTTTATGTACACAAAAACTATTAATCAGGCACCAGAAGGTGCATTTTTATATCCCGATTAATATGCCCAATGAGTGATGGAATATTGCGAGAATTACCGTAGAAGCTGAACTCACACAGTAAACCAGAGATGAGCCTTGTAGGTCCGTTGATAGACCTGCAGTAGGCTACCTGTTCGTGTCAAATATCATATATGTTAAAACACAGAGAGGTCTAGTGTATTGGGGTGCTGTGTGTACATATTATTCATAACTGAATGTGACGCAAGCGTCAGCGACAAAATCAGTTTGCACTGTTTTCAATTGGAATGTGCTAACTGGCCGTGAGTGTCATGCAGCACCGTGTTTGGAGCTGAATATTTGCTGGGACGCTGTTTCTATTTATTACTGTCACTCGCATTGAAAGCACCACAATGGACAATGAACAGCAGCTTCGTGAAGTTGCAATGACGAGTTATTTATAAGCCTACAATACCTCCTCATTTCACTACAAAAACCTAAAAAAGAGGCAGCTGGCTGGAGGGAGATTGCCTGAAAGTTTCCTACTTGCAGTTGGCTATATTGTATATTTCCAGTAAATATCACAATGTAAATCGTGTGTTTTCTGTTTAAAACGCAGGCAACAAACCTTCAAAAGATAGCAAGTATCCCCCATCTTTTAAGTGGTTATATCTCCAGTTTGATCTCAAGCACACAGCTGATAGGTATGTGGTTTGTTTACGTCTGACGTAAAGTTCATATTCAACAGATGGTGTGGTCAGAGAGTGTCCGATGTTATTATAAATGAATAAAAATACCACAAAAAGTTATCTTGGTGGTTTCTTATTCTGTCAATAAGAACACACAACAAGTTAATAATATTCATCATTACATTAATTATTAGTTCTGTGTTATTATAAAATATATAGATATTTAAATTCTACATGCATTTCTGTCTATGGCCACTAGGGGGGTTTGTGAAACCCCCTGAACCAAAGCAAACTGCACCTGTGGTCCCCCCCCCCAAAAAAAACAGCCATGTAGTTCGTCTTTGCAAGCAGCTTATTACGACCTATATTTACATTCATTGCTAGGCAGCGATCTCTAGTGCCCGTAGTTGTTATTATGACAAGAGCGAAGGAGGAAGTCAAAGTCTGCGCATGGAGTGGGAGGGAGTGCTTTAATTTACGTTTGTAAGTTAACCTACGTAACGCGCTGAACTTACATACGTAATGTAAGTTGTGTAACAAACTTACTTATTTTAACCCAAACCATGATCTTTTCCTAAACCTAACCAAGTAGTTTCCTTGCCTAAACCTAAACAAGTATTTATAACGGTTAACCACGTTTTTAAAACAGTGACCATTTCACAACGTGCGCCTGTTGCTGTTATCCAACAGTCACATATGTAATTTTGGGAGTCATCAGCAAAATACTTAATCTGTCATTTAGGTCCGAGGACCTGTTGAGATGAAAATGTGTAGAAAAGGAAGGACAGGAAGGAGAATCAAGCGGCGGGAAAGCAAAGCATTAAACAGGAAATTAAGTCAAATGAAGGGAGAAAAGAAGAAGAGGAGACGGAGGGAGGGCGGGAGGAAGGAGGGATCTGTAGGAAAAGAGGAGATGATGTTGATGTTTGCTTGTTATTCCAGCACTAATTTTCCCCCCGGAGCTCATTAGAGTCTGGAGAGAAACGAACCACAAAACCTTAAAAACCAACAGAGTGGAGAGACGGAGAGAGAGAGGGATGAGCATCCAAAGAAAATAAAACGTAAACAAATTGAAAACGAGGCATGAGAGAAAATTTAGCAGGACGTAAAGAAGAGAAAGAGGGACAGAGGAAGCAAAGAAACCAAAGGAACCCTAATCGATTGGATTTAGAGAGAAGAGACAGAGAGAAGAAATACAGTGTAGAAGTAATTGAGTAAAGATCCACGGAGATGCAGAGAAAGGAGAAGACAATGACACGAAAGACACATATAGTGAACACCACCCACCTGGGGCCTGTACTATGAAGCGAGTTCAACATACCCATCTTATCTTCTCGTTATCTGGCTTATCTAACCCTAGCAAACGCAATCTCGCTTAGCGGTCCTGCAACGGTGGTTATCAAATCGGTAAGTCAACCCAGGGTTTCTCAATCTGGCTATGAGCACGCTCACATAAAAGGGGTTGTGTTTATAGCATGTGACCAAACAGCTGAGCGGCACATTTTACAAATCAAGAGCAAACTATAATGTTAGACAAAGACGGAGAAGTTAAACATATTGCTGATGTCGGTAAATGCATAAATTCACAGACTTATAATATCACTGTCCCATCAAAAGCATGAGTAGATCTGACTAAAATCACTTTGTGTATTCTGTTAAATGAATGCGTTGCCTATAGACTAGAATAGAAGATATATAATTATTCCCTTTGGGAAGCAAGACTTGATGGCAAATAAAAAATATCGGGGCTGTCAATCGCTTAAAATATTTAATCGTGATTAATCGCATGTTTGTCCATAGTTAATCGCGATTATTTGCAAATTAATCACACATTTTTATTTGTTCAAAATGTACCTTAGAGGGAGATTTGTCAAGTATTTAGTACACTTATCAACATGGGAGTGGGCAATTATGCTTGCTTTATGGAAATGTATCTATATTTTTATTATTGGAAATCAATTAACGACACAAAACAATGACAATTTTTTGTCCAGGTACTACAGTTAGCAAAAAAAAAAGTGCTCAAATCATAACATGTCAAACTGCTGCCCAACAGGTAACAACAACTGTCAGTGTGCTGACTTGGCCACAACTTGCCCCAAACAGCATGGGATTATCATAAAGTGGGTATGTATAGAACTCATTTTCAGGTCAAGGTAACCTTTTGAGAATAACCATGCCAGCTTTTTCTTGCCAAAATTTAGCCCAAGTTTGGACCATTATTTAGCTTCTTTGGCGACAAGCTAGTATGACATTGTTTTGTAGTATCATCACTCTAGCTTTTAAACTGAGCCCGCTAGAAAATAAAAAATCGCAAATTGCTTTAATGCGTTAAAAAATATTGGTGGCGTCATAATAAATTTGCATTAAGGCGTTATTATCGCAATAACTTTGACAGCCCTGAAAAATCTATACAGTATAAAAACATAATTCAAAGTGCTAAGCAGTCTTACCTTCATATGTTATAATCACCCACAGCATACATAAAAGTACCAGTAGCAAAGTAACGCAAGGCAATCCATACAGTCTGCGGGACTGTAAACACACGACTCTGACGTATGTATCAATTTATTTTTGATTTGCTCCCAAGTGTCACACCGCCGGGGTTGCAGCTGAAAGAATGACGCTAAAATATTGTCATACACGCTATAAGAAAACACAGCATGTTAATTTAATGGAATACACACATGTAATTACATCTATCGTGCTGTAGATGGGGCAGTTATATTATAAACCTATTAATTTATACAAACCCAGGGTTAAACCTGAAGTTACCTCGCTAACTCCGAATCCTGCTTCGTAGTACAGGCCCGTGGGGCTGTGTATGTTTCTGATTGCTTTCAGATGTTACGCCAGCTTCAACAAAATAAACTGCCAGGCCAGGCTGAAAGTAGGTTTAAGAAAAATAAAAGTACCATTTAAATTTTATTGATTTCATCAGAGCAAATAAATAAGAAAACAGTAGATAAATTGATTTGATTGACTGATAA
>CAKALG010015916.1:0-15526 GCA_916700815.1 Helicolenus hilgendorfi
GAGCGCCGCGTGAGGGTTTGTTTATCTTACCTGCGCAGTCATTAAGTGAAGTAAGGGAAACACAAAATTGCCTGCTGAATGAGATCTAATGCATTTCTAGCAGCGTTTTGAGTGGAGTCAAACAGAAACGCACAGGAACGGAATTTAATCCTCAAATATTTCTTATTTCTTTATTTCCTTATATATGTTTTTTATTCAGCTTTATGATCCTTTCCTGGGGGGCGGGGGGTTAAGATGGGAGAGTTAGCTGGGAATGAATAATCTTTCTTACCTAAGCCTTTAGTCACACAGTCTTTAAAACCTGTCCTCTGGGGATAGGGACAGGGATAGAGTTATGGTTATTATTATTTACTTGCTCACAGCCTCACACACACACACACACACACTAAAGCATACACACACACACACACATACACCAGTGAGCTGTCCAGAGTTCTGCAAACTGGCAGGCAGCTATTGACAAACCAATTGCAAAAGCGACCTGTCCATGGTGCTGAAAACTAGCTCCACTCCGACTCAGAGGTCACACACAATTATATAACTCTGTTTATCTTTCTGTTTCTCTCATTGGATGGGGGCGTCACACACACACCAACATCCACGCATGCACACACAAGTCCACTGGGAGCGTTTTTTAATTGGTGTTCCCTGTGTGGCTGAGGTTTCAGGGTCGCTAGCGCGAGCTAAATGCCCCCTTTTGTGTTCTATGTTAGGGTCCAATTTAGCACACAGTAGTGACTGGCCGTCCTGGCTGTACATTTGCTATTTAATTAGGGTGTTAAGCGTTTTTTTTCAAGGAGTAAAGCAGATTTCCTCCCTTTGTCTTGTACTGTGAGGAGCTGATTTGCTCCTTTCAGTGACAGAAACGTTTATTTTATGTGCGTCTTTATGAACCAACTGGATTAAAATCGCATTACTTTCAAGTCTACCTTCATAGTTTTATATGATCATCTGAAATTTATTAAGCAGATTTAATTAACAAAGCAACCTTACAAATCAAGCAATCAAAAATGCACCATCTGTTTCACTCCCTGCGTCTTTCTCATCCTCCTGATGCATCTCCTCTTACGCATCTCTCTTATGTGTCATGTTACAGGCATCAGCGGTCAGTACCCTCTGGTTCAGAATGTGACGGTGACGGAGGGCGGGACGGCGAACATGACCTGCCGTGTGGAGTATAATGACAACACCTCCCTCCAGTGGTCAAACCCAGCACAGCAGACCCTCTTTTTCGGGGACAAGAAAGGTGAGTTTTTGTGATGTTGACAGACAGCAGCTGCCGCACGACAGATGCAGTCTTACAGAGTATTCCCTGTGTTGGGTTTGTGGCGGTTGAGAAATGCACAGAACACACAAAACATTTTTTTTTTTTAGGCTGCAGAGCAACCTGAAAAAAAAACCCTCCGTGTCCCTGTGTGTTTGTCTCTTGAATAAACTGCTGTTTTTGTTGTGTCATCGCGTCTGTCCCACATTTCATGTGTCTGTGTTTTCCTGCTCTATTTTCCCAGCGAGTGCATTCACAGTACATAAAAAAAAAGAAACACACCTTTTCCTCTTGGGATGGATTGAATGTGGCTATTGTTATTTTTTTCACTTAATCCGTCAACCTAACACACACCCCTCTGTTAAGGCGAACAAATATGGGCAGCTCTCTTTCTGACTTGTTTTGCCAAGAACAGGATGGTGAGCATCACCTGCCATGAACAATTTGGGGGCTTGAACATCCCTGTTTGTTTGTTTGTTTGTGTGCAGCCCATTTTACTTCAGTGTCAGACATGTTTATTGGGTATTTCTGATAGTTGGAAAGTAGAAGCAGATAAACGCGGTGTTATTTGGTTTGATTTAAAGATCGGAAGGCGTAAAAGGAGCAGCTACTGTAGATAGCTGCAATAGCTGCGGTTGATTTACATCCATCTCATGATCAAGGCAAACCTTGGAGCATGTTGACTACATCCCATGGAAAAGAGGTGGTGCATCAATCTATACTTTTCTATCTGAATCAAAAGATGCATGCTCAGAAAGTTTCATGTTGTTGTTCAAATCAAGTTAGAACATCAGAAACAGCCCACGCACTCTCAAAGTCAACCGTTCACCCCGCTGTGCGAGTGCCCTTCACTGCAACCCTGTAGTACTTAGCTCGTACCGCCTCTAGCACACACAGTGCAGTATGAATTAAACTCCAGCTAAAAGAACAAACCCAATCACCCGAGCCTCGGATGGTACAGCATTATGGCCTTGTGTCTAATTGTTGGTGTGAGAGGATTAAATTGGTTACATATAATTTGGTATTTTGTAGTACAGCATGGACTCTGCCTTTGCTTTGCACCCAATTAGGTGGTGTATTTTCCAAGGTATTGCTGTGGGGTTATACACCAAAATGAAGACAGACTAACTGAAACATCGTCAGAATAACCACAGTGAAATTATGTAACACAAAGATATCAACGATTAAGGTTTTTATAGAATAGCCAAAATAGAGAAGTGCAGGAATGAGTCCTAAAACCCAGAAATGAGACACTTCCGATTCCCCTGTCTCAAAGTCAATGGGTTTATTGAATGGGTTTTTAGTGAGAGGCCTGAAATAAGGTCTGTGGTTATCACAAGCCGGAGAGATTTTAACGTTTTGCTCTAAGATATAAAATACATCAATAAATATCCATCTTGTGAATTTTGAATCCTTTATGTGTCTTTAAAAAAGGCAGCTGCTAAAAGGTGGCTAAATGAGACTACTAAACGTCATCGCGCCGACTCGTCCTGCTTTACATCCTCGTTGTTTATACTCACGCTCGTGCGACTGTGTTGGAGTTTGTTTATAGCCTATAACGTTAGCTTTTTACTTCTGCCGATTGCATTCAATCTTCAAAAATCATGAAAGTGGTGTTCATTTGTGAAGATCATCTTACGGAACAAAACGTATAAGCATCATAAACGTTTGTTTGACACAGAGTTTATTTTCTGCAATAATCCAAAACTCAATTGGAGTTCGAGGGAACTTTTGCGATGCTAACTTCCTGGTTGGCTTCCAAAAATATGTCATCCCTGCACCACTCTCTAGTGAACCCTGACCGGCCAACAATACTGACTCCACTTGAAATGATGTAAAACGAATGAGGTCGACTTATTTAGATACATTTTTATACATAAATTAAAGTTTATGTTATATAAAGTGAAGAAAGTTTTGTAGGACTTTAACAGCCTCATCAACAGCCTCACACCTCACCTCACTTCCTCAGAGAAAATGGCCCGAGAATAATGTGAGCTGCAGGAAAATACTCCAAGCTCTGTGTATAATAAACACTTTATATACCGGAGACCTGCTGCAGAGAAACTCCTTCCATTAAACGGATGCAAACCCCTGTTATCTTTACACACATTCACAGGCACAGTAACGCACGCACACACACACGTACACATTATGGGTGTGGCACGCAGCCACCACTGTTTTAATGGCTAATAAGTACAAAGGCTTTACTCCTGACCTTTCACACCCTCTTCAGTGAAGTCCCCATAAAGAGGATTCATGGGTGTTATTTTGTTGGTTCACGCCGGCTGAAATGATTGTGCCCCGTGCGTCTCTCAGCTGTATTAGTCGAGTGTAATAGAGTATGAATCACACTCTCTTGTAAGTGTCTGGATTAAGCACATATGGGATTTACACAGTCTTCTTCCATTATCCGGCTGCCCACTGGGCCGCCTCACGCATGGTACGTGTGTGTGTGTGTGTGTGTGTGTGTGTGTGTGTGTGTGTGTCTGTGTTTGTATGTATTTTTGCATACAATGAGCGAGTGAATGCATGCATTTCAATTTTCAACCATACACATTTTCACTTACCGGAAAGAGCAGCGGTAAAAAGCTGCACAGAACATGAAATTCAACAGTTGATGTTCTCTGCAGGTTATTCCATATCACACCAGGGGTCGGTCTTGGGGGTCTATTTCATGGCATTTCCAGTGCAGGGCTCTGAGATTGGAAATGAAAAAGCAGCCAAGGACTCTCTTATTATCAGAAAAGCAAAGGGATACTACTGAGAATTGCGTTGCTGTTTTGGATTGGCGTGTGTGCGTGCCCGTGTTTGTGTGCTTTGGGAGTTGTCTTGCTGAACGTGGCAAATTCAGATGCACATGCTGATGGGAGCGCCGAGATGGTGAGCGTTTCCAAAAGTGCCACTGGCAGTGTGAGAAAGGAAAGATGTCTCAGCTGCAAACGCCTTTGAGCGCAGTAGGTTTCAGATTAATTGTCCTTGCTGCCTGTTGGGAAGAAGAAGAAGAACAAGATGGGGATTATGGAAAGCACACAGTTGCTCGAAAATACAACCCCGACTCGCCAACTTTTTGCATACTTGGCTCTGTTACTATTCACTGAAAAATATCTGTTTCTGCTCTTTATGGCAACATACAAGAAATGATGTTTATGCAGTTCAACATCTACCTTCTTTAAGGCTATTGGTTGACTTCACATATGTAAACACAATGCAAGTTCTAATGATTTAGATGTCACCCTTTTTATTATATATGTTTTATTTGGAAGTCAGAGCTGTACTTTTCTCTTTTAATAGAAATTAATATGTCTATGTGACTCATTCATTGCAGTCTAATGAAGAAATTATGCATGGAAAACATACATTATACAGAATAGATTCGTATTACAGACTTCTGTATTGACGGGCAGCTCAACAAATCAGCTGAATCTATAATGCTTGTTGTCTAATTCAACAGATTGTTGTCCGTGCACACGTGCACATGCTGCATGTGTTGCATCTCAAAGAGTGTCACTTACATCCTCTATTAAAGTCAGCCACGGAGCATTAGCATAAACATATTGTTTTTTCAAAGACAAACGCGGCGACTGACTCCATTACAGTCCTTTGAGTGGCGCCGGTTTCGCTGCCGTTGTTGTTTAATGTCAGGGCCGCGGCTCACCTCCAAGACGTTTAGTCGGATGAAAGAGACTCCTCTTGTCTCCCGTCCTCTCAAAGGCGCTCCGATGGCTGCGAGGAGTTGTTTGAATTTCAAATAAGTCATTGTCCCGAAAGTAGCCAATTTTGTCCTTTCCATCACTTACCACTGAGGGACTTAAGCTTCGACAGCGAGAGAGAGATGAGCGCTGGGCAAGAGGGATTCTCTCTTTTATAAGATTCAAAAGAGGCTAATATCTCTTTACAAATTGCTCTTTTGGTTTCATTGTAATTCAAGACCTGATAATAGCTTTATTTCCTGGATGGAGAAATTTTGCAATGAGGCATAATTATAAAGTATTCGTTATTCCCGTACGAGAAAGAACCAATGTGTAATTACTTTCCAGGCTACATTTGCAGGCCTATTTAGTAGATTCATCATGTGTGAGCACTGGCTAAGGTATGACATTGAAATCATTTATTCAACACGGTTACTGTAATTTGCTAACCTTTTTTCATCCCATTTCTCTTCCGACACCCACATCTGTATTTTCATTCTCAACCTACTCTCTTGATCCCTCTCCCCCACTCTTTAATTATCTCACCACCCTGTGGTTCATGGTTTACCTGTCCTTTAAAGCATGGTAAAGTATTTGCCTACAGCACATATTTGGTAGACCTGAATGCATTATAGCTTTCAAGCATCAAGCCTATATATTGGCAGATGTGTGGAAACAGAAGACGGCTGTATGTATTTAGTGGTTACTACATTAGGGTGCAGGTCATCTTATCAAAGCAGAGAGAATCTAGGTGCTCTGCAGGATTTTATTCAATCTTGACTAGGGCTTTGTGATAATTTATCATCTTCCAATGGAATTGTATCATGATTAAATCATATATCAAGATATTGTGATACACAATTACATTATCTAAATCGATAATAAGCACATACTAACTCAAATATCTTAGAAAATCTATTCATTTCGAGTTCTTAGTTCTTAAATAAATGAGAAAATACTCATTACTTTTCATTTGTCAAGTATTTAATTCACACAGGATATAGGCTTTATTTATGAATTACCAGAAAACGTACTATATCATGATAAATATTGTTATTGATATATGAAATTATCTATATTGAGATGACTTCCTGGCTTCCTTTCTGACATCAGGAAATGATTTCAAGATTCACATATACTGGCAGCTCTTCCCCTTGTTTACATTATCTAATAACAATTTCTGTTTCATTTTTTTTTTTACTGTCACTGGATCTAAATGTCTCATTTTCAAAGGAATCAAAAGGTTAATCTAATGATTTGGAATGGTAAAAATATTGTAAGTATGGACCAACTGCTTTTTCATGAACAAATTTAATTATTAAGGCTGTCAAAATCAACGCAATAATAACACGTTAATGCACATTTTTACAATTTTTAATGCCAATAATTTCTTCAACGCATTAACACAAGCTGTTTTTTTAGAGCTGTAAGATACTGGCATCATATAAAACTATAAAAACCTAAGGAATCCATTGGTACCAACCATGTCTTACAGGCGTGTCGAGAAGGAGGCTAAATAACACTCCAAACTTACACTGCATTTTGGCGAGGAAGAACTGGCATGGCCATTTTCAAAGAGGTCCCTTGACCTCTGACCTCAAGATATGTGAATGAAAATGGGTTCTCTGGGTACCCACGAGTCTCCCCTTTACAGACATGCCCACTTTATGATAATCACATGCAGTTTGGTCAAGTCATAGTCAAGTCAGCACACTGACACACTGACAGCTGTTGTTACCTGTCCGGCTTGAATTTGCCATGTTATGATATGAGCATATCTTTTTTTATACTAAATGCAGTACCTGTGAGGGTTTCTGGACAATATTTGTCATTTTTTTGTGTTGTTAACTGATTTCAAATAATAAATATATACATACATTTGCATTAAGCAAGCATATTTGCCCACTCCCATGTTGATAAGAGTATTAAATACCTGACAAATCTCCCTTTAAGGTACATTTTGAACAGATAAAAAATGTGCGATAAAGTGCGATTAACTATGGATAATCATGCGATTAATCACATGATTGTCCATAGTTAATTGCAGGAGCCCTAGTAATTAGCAAACTAGAAATGGGATCACACCATTTTGATCTCAACTACACGTCTGTAAGGTTTCGTGACTATATCTTGCACGGTTTTGACGCTATCAAAGTGACCAAATCTGACCATGAAAAGGTCCCATTTCCCTTCAGTCTGAACCGTCCCCACGCACATGTATTGGTTCATTAGTACAATACAGTATCTGCAGCTTTTGGATGTGTAATATGTTGATATTTCCAGAGTGCCTAGTGTACCTGTGGTGAAACATCTCTGCCCACGCTGTGCCATCTGCAGATTTATTGAACCTGTTTAAACATTAAGATTAGTGTTCTGGGTGAACAGTTAAGGGCCAACCGCTCTTTTTAGGCCCCCGAGCTGCTAAATATGAATCTGTTCGCATCCTCAGATGTCAAATATTCAGCTGTCTGAATCAATTTGCTGGCTGTTTGTGGTTTGTGTGAGCGCGTGGTCGTGTGTAAGTGCACATATAGGTGTGTGCATTTGAAATGTCAAGTATTCCACCTCCCCAGTATGCGCCCATGAACGCTTTGATGCATTCAGAGTATCTGTGCCTGAGCAATTTAGGGGATAGGCTTTTTAAAAGTTCTCCAAAGTAAATAACAAAATAAGAAATGCCTGACAGACTTTTTATTAAACAGATAGCAGAACTTTCTCTCCAAACTTAATCTTAGCAGGAAAGTTAAACTTTTGAGACAGCTGTCTTTTCTTTTTTTTTTTTTTTCCCTGGAAGAGTGCCTCTGTGAAACATCCTTTCATATCGGCCTGAAGATTGATACGGTGTTCTCTCTGATAGAAAAAAAACTTGACTGTAAATCTCCAAAGATCCCTAACAAGTCCCCTCTCCCCAAGACAAGCGCCATAAAACATGAGAGGAAGAAAAAAGAGGGAAAAAGGAGACGGAATATAGGCCTTGGTGGGATAAAGGGGAGGAATTAAGGAGGCATTTTATGAGCTTTCAGATGCAGTTATCACCTCTGAAAGACACAGGCAAACTTTTCTTTGACCTTGAGCAATCTGCGGCTTCTTTCTTCGTCGCCTCTCGTTGTGTACGTCTTTGTTTGAGCATCAGCTTTTGATAAATAAAAGCTTTTTCTACTTGTGTTTAGAGGTTGCAGGCGAGGCACGATGATTAAAAGCAGAGATCTGTACGGTTGTGTGTTGTCGCCTGTGGATCAGAGAAACCGGTGTCAGATAAATGTCAGCTTTGTTTCCTCTGCTGTACGGCTGTGGAGCAGGTTTGGGCTGCGAAAGAAAGAGACTACATTGTCAAATGAAGCAATAGATCCAGTTATTACTGCCTTTATTAGTAGAGCCACTTATCATCTGCGAGGTGTCGAGAAAAATACCCGAGGCAAATGGGAATAATTAGCTCACACTTAGCGACAGGCTTATTCTTTCTCTCTTCCGGGAGAAAGTTCTGGAGCACAGAGATGGGGAAAAGAAACCATGTTTTATAATATGCATTATCACAATGAAAACGTGGCTCTACAAACACTGTCCACTTTCTTTTCAAATGCTTTTCAAAGTCATTTTTTGAAGGATAGGATGTAGTGGGTACCCTAGAAAAATATGAAACTCCTTATAGACCGAGGTACTTGTTCTTCTCCTCTGGAGCCAGAGGGGGAAAATGTATACCTCTGCAAAATACAATAGTGTTTTAGGCAAGAGCTGTCTCCTCTCTGACCCGCTTCTCACAAGGACTTAATGAAGTGGGGCTGGCGGAGGTGTCCCACTGAACTCGGCGTGGCAGGTAGAAACTGATGAAAGGAAATCATTCCTGTCACAGGAGAAAATCTCCACAAGCCAATTACTGTATGGAGTATGGCACATTTTTACATTTTAAAAAGCCGCGGTGCCTTTTCGGAAAGGTAGAACAGGTAATGGAGGTTGAGGGACGGCTGAGATACGGAATATATACATTAAGCTATTCAATAAACATTGCATTCTGTCTCTCTATCGCTTCCTCACACTCACACAAAGTCTCAAGATGGGTTGTTGACAAGGAAAAGAGAGAACAGTCACATCCAGACACAGGCGGCTGAATGTATATTCTGAAATTTGCACTTTTCTCGTTATAAGAGTGTGTCACTTGAATGAGCAAACACCTGCCAGGGTTCTCTACTAATACATACCGTCCCTGGATAGACAAAGGGACGGGGTGAAGGAGGGGAGGCCAGTGGAGAGGAAAGGGCAGGAGGGAGAAAAGGGAAGGGGAAATAAAGGGACCGAGCGAAATGGGCGAGCATGATAGGCTTAAAGTGAGTGAGTTTAGAGTCGTGACTATTTGCTTCTGCTGTATGCCCATACAATAAATGCATCCTTAATGCACAAATGTAATTCCTTATACACATGCACACGCTGTGTTTACTCACCTGCTGCTTTTAATGATGGAGAGGAGATGTGGAAAACTGCTAGATATGCAGACGATTTAGTGCTTTACACACCATAATACATGTAGCTATGCAATTTGAGTGAGGCTCTGGCAACATACCGATGAGTCAGAAAGCCATCAGCTGTGTCGTGAGATAATAGACATGTTGAGAGGGAAAAAAGCTTTTCTGACTCTAAAGTCATTTCCCCACCTGTAGTTTGGTTCCCTTGGTCTTTTAGTTGTTGTGGGATTCACTAACTAGAGTTGTAATGCCTAAAATTTCGGTATCGGCGAGTATGCACCAATCCGATGCCATAATTTACTATCCCAGAAAAAATTCAACTTTTAACCGGAAATCAATTCTTTTTTGCCGCTCCAAAAAAATAGCCTTCACTGTGCTGTCGCTGGCATCTGCTGCTTTTAGAGCAGCGAAGAAGAACTGATTGCAGGTAGTTTGTCACGTGACGATAGCAAACAACAACAGTGCAGTGCTAGTGGAGAGTGTAGTACAGAGCAAGGAAAATGTCATACAGCCATTTGGCAATATTTCACTGTGGAAAATCAAACAAGTAAAACGGTGACATGTCCAGAATGTAAGGCTTCTGTGTGATTATTGACCCTGCAGGACGAATTAGCGCACAGGCTGTCCACTGAGGCGATAGCTAAGAGAATACAGAATTGTTATTTATTCCTGGCTTCATTTGTTTATGTTCTTTGGAACTGACAAACTGAATAATAAAGTTCTATTGCATTCATTTTCTGTATTTGTTCATGTTTTACAAAGGATTTAACCTGAGCCAGGCCATACAACAAAGATAGTAATCATATCCATACATGGACTTTAACATACTTTTTCCAACGCTTCTGTCCTTTATATGTCAAAAGGAGGAAAAATATAACAATTACATGCCAGTTTAAATATTGATAAATACAAAGATGTTCAACTATTTGGCTTGTTTACACCTAGAATTAGTGTATAGTTGATAAAATACTGTTGCTTAAAAAAAAAAAAAAATAGAAAGTTAAAATCAGTTGTTTTCATTTGGACGTGCGTAGAAATGTGTAGGTTGTTAAATAATAATAATAATAATAATGATAAGAACTTTTTTTTCAAGTTCAGGTATCGGAATCGGTATCGGGAAGGAAAAAATGGTATCGGAACATCTCGCAAAAAAACAAGTGTCGTAACATTAAAGTTAATTTATTGGACGGTTCTGTGCTATATTGAACCATAGCGATCAAAATAAAACACAAGCATTTACAGCATTCACCATCGTGGTCTGACTGACATTGTCGGATTTTGGGTACTCGATCAAAAGAAGCCTAGTGTTTGTGTTTGGAGCAGGGGAAAGGTTGTTGTGTCGTGTTTTTGTGACTGGTGCATTCATGGTTTGCCGGATGTTTTGACAAACATAAGGTGAAGTAGGAAGTCTCTTTCATGAAGGAAAAAAAGCTGCTGAGCCTGAGGTGGGAGCAAATGATTTGTTTCCTTGCACTCTTTTTGATTTCATCAACCTGTTACTCATTAATGGTTCAAAGATTAGGATTGAATGTAACATCATACTTTCAATAGGCCTTTTTTACCGGGCGACTCAACGTCTTCCCTCAGAATAAAAATGTCACTTTTGATTTAAAAGAAACGAGACATCTTTGACCTTCTCTTTGTGCCGCTTCTCTGTCTCACTTTCCCTTTTCAAAGATGTGCCTTTCTTCTCCTAAGCTGACTTTTCCCCTCTCTGTTGTGTCCCTTTCTGAATATACCGTTTGGGAACAGAGAGGCCTTGTGGCTTTTGGTGTTACGACCGTTTACTCTCTGTTATCTGATCGGTCACGGCTGCATTCAGGGGAACCTCAACACGGCTTCCGAGCCCGACGGTCATCAGCCCTCGTAATAAGATGAGGAATCTTTCCGGCTCCGCTGGCTTTCTGAATATCTAACTGCATCTGCTTTGGCAAACTCATAACATTGTCACGTCTCAAGGTACTCTGTGTTTGTTCTGCTGAGATAAAGAAAATCGAATGAATGGAGGACGACTCCGTCTTTCTCTCTCTCGCACACACGAACAGAAACTGTAAGCTCTGTGTACTTCAGCGGGAAAACAGACAAAGGTGTATTGACCATTTGTTGCAGAAACAAATCAAACTTTGATGTTGACAAGAGCAGCTTTGCTTTCTGCCTCTCTTTCTATGCACACAGAGAGAGAGACGCAGATTAGGGCTAAATGAGCCAAAAATACGGTCGTGCATTCAGTAAGTAGTTATTGTGGAATACAAACCTGCCACCCTTTGTTGTTTGCCGACAACGGCGTCCTCCATGAACACATTCAGGACTGACGGCACTAATGGTCTCTAATGGATGGCAGGCAGCTGCAGAGCCTTCACAGACAAATAGCAAAGGATACATTCCTCTCTCGTCTCCTCGCTCTGTCGATATCCAACCTTTCTCTGGGAATAGAACGAGAGACGGGAGGGAGGAGAGGAAGAAATAGAGAAAAAAGGATGCAAGACTTGAGTCATATGTGTGCTTGTTCAGTCCTTTCTTAATATAGCATATGAATGGTCCAGCTGTAAGGTCGACATTTGCAACATGTTTCAAGTGTGCAAATTACAAAATCTTGATTTTCAGGTAATTTAAAGTTATTTCAATCAGGAGAGACTCCATTTCCAATGAATAATCATTAATTACATGATGCATGATAAGATGAATAGTGCAACGTCTTTGGCGATTAGACTCCATCGTGATGTAGTATATTAACCCTCCTGTTGTCTTCGGGTCAAATTTGACCCGTTTTCAAACTTCATTATAATCATAAATATGGATGTCTTTCACCTAATTGCCCCAAAATTACATGGATGGTTCCCTAATATGGTCTTTGCAAAGAAAATAATAATAATAATGAACACTACTTTCGTTGCATTATGGGTATTTTATTCAAAATTATAGCACCTGTGGTGGTGCAATGTGTCACACTGTCATTAAAAAACAGTTTTTATTTTATAATATTTATAATATTCTGACTAGACTTTGACATATACCAGTCTGTGATAACCCATCACCATATCCAAATTTTGAGTATAGTCCAAATAATTCATAATTTCTGCATTTTTCTCCTAAAAAAATTAGGTTTAATTTCATATAAATTAGGTTTATTGATCCCCCCAAAAAAGTGGAAAACTTGTGGTAATGAGTTGGAATAAAGTTGGCCAAAAAGGTGTAATACAGAATTGGGTGATAATTTATAAGGTATGCTTTAAAAACAGTCAAACCAGACCGGGTCAATTTTGACCCTGGAAAACCAAAGTTGCATGGTCAACGGGAAGACAACAGGAGTGTTAAAGGGGGTAGTGACGCCGTGGGGAGATTATCCCCCCTGGAGTCTAGACACCAGAGGTGATGCGGTGGAGGCGGGTTGCGTCCCTTCGTACTGCAATGACAACTGACAAAAGCAGAGAGGAGAACAGTTTTAAAAATTTGATAGCTAAGATATGATTGGCTCAGGGAAATCGTAGCAGAACCTGGTTGGTTAATTAAGAGTGAACGGCCGTAGTCAGCTGATAGAGTAGGAGACAGTGAAAGAGAGAGAGAAGGAGAGTCTTCCTGACTGAACTTAAACTAAGCTTCATATGTCCCATTTGAATTAAAGGGCAAATTAGCTGTAAAACTACTTGAACTTGAAGCCACCGATGTGGGACGTTTTTGGGAACTGGCCATTATTCCGAAGGCCCTTTGCTCCGAAAATACACACTTTCCATGCAACAAACAGAAGCACATGGATAATTATTATGCAGAATGACATCATTAGACCTTCCCAATGTTATTTTTTTCATAGTAGCAAAGGCCCCACCCACCACTCTGCCTCTTATTACTCGTTGCCTTGAATTCCTTGGTTAGGTTTAGGAATGAGGATTGAGGTTAGCTAGGTTTAGGGTAAGAATATCAGGGTAAACCAACCAGAGGCGGAGTAGGGCGGGCCATGCCTTCGCCATGGTAGGAAAAAAAAAACCTGTGACATCATCGGGAATGTCCGATGATGTCATTCTGCATAATAATTAGCCATGTGCTTCTGTTTGTGACGAGGTGTCAGGACATTTTCTGGGCTATTGGGGTTTCGGATCAACAGGCTGTCGGAACAATGCCATGGCACGTTGTTGTTAAGGTTTTGCTCATTTGATTAAATGAAAAAGAAAATTCTCCATATTTTGACTTTTATTATAGCAATCCTTACCAGTTCTATCACGATTTCACGGTTATATACAACACCTTTCATGTTTATTTTAAATCCACCCTTCCAGGGGGATCAGGATGATCCTGCTTTTTGGCATCTAAACTATCCTGATCTCCGCCTATAACCACTGGAAAAAATGCAGATACAACACTTGACGCATGATTGGATTACTAAATCCAGATGATCGGAATCTTCTGATTCAATAAAACTGGAAATCCTATATTATTGTGTGTTCATTGCCGTGTCATGCAGGCGATTATTGACAGGAAGTTATTACCAGTTATTCAATTAAGCTGTTCCAGTCGAGTCACGTTTCAATTAAGCCCTCTCATTATAAATACAGATGCAATGTCATCGCAGCTTTTGAAGTCACTGAGTTTACACTGTCTATCTATCCACTGCCTTCAGTCTCACACAAAGAACTCCCCAGAATGGGCTGAGAGCAGAGCTGCATCACGACAGCCAGCCAGCCAGCAACAGTAAATGTATTTTCTCACATTTGCCTGCTCATACTCCCTTGCCCAGAGCAAATAAGACAACAGTTGAAAAGCAGCATTGTTTAACTTGTACACATCCACAGGTTAGTGGAGCTGCCTGAGTCGACAGAATGAGGTCTGTGGGGGTAGGAGGAAGCAGTAGACACTGACAGAAAGAAATACAGAGCATCTATTCTGTGTCTCGAATCAGTCCAAATAATCTGAATTAGTTTATTCTCTGATGAGACAAGGTGTGTACATTTGTGTACCGCATGAAAGACATATCTTCTCAGGACAGGTCTCACTATTAACTGAACTGGCAGTGCGTTAAAATAGATCTAATTTGGTGGTCTTGCATTGATGCTGATGTGTACTCGCACGCATAGAAACAGGGATGTACTGTCACCAGTGCCAAGCCTAAAGATATGTCATGTGCTCATATCAACGTGTCACGCCTGCTCAGGCTCGGTACACAGCCTGCAGAGATAACCGGTGTTGCGAGGGACGGGAAGGGACAGAACAAATGCAATAATAAATGAGAGAGAGCAGCTGTCGTTTAGCCAAACTGATTACAACTCTACTGCCATTTACTGTAGGTGTTTAGCGTGGAGCCGGCAAAGCAAAGCTATCCATCCCTTGGCAGGCCAAATGACAAGAGATAGTGTGCTCGCTGACATTTCTCTACATTTGTCAGCTCTGTGATCGTTGCAGCAGCGCATACACGGACGCCGGAAAAAGAATGCAGCGTATGTGCCAAACACCTCGTCTCACAGTCACCTCGAGGGCTGTGGACGTTTACCAGTGACTGTCACATTACAGCAGTAAGTAGGTAAAAACACATCTACTGTAGCAGTCGGCATCGATTCAATCAATCCAATTTAAGACTTGTGGCAATACAATTAATTGTCACAAGTTTTTAAAAATCTCTTTCCAAAGTTAATTGACTGTTACTATAAGTGATCTCTTTGGTAAATAACTAGGGCTGTCAATCGATTGAAATATTAAATCATGATTAATCTCATGATTGTCCGTAGTTAATGGTGATTAAGCGCAAATTAATCGCATATTTTTATCTGTTCAAAACAAATATGCTTACTTTATGCAAATGTATGTATATATTTATTATTGGAAATCAATTAACAAAAGGGGGGTAAATTGATTAAAATATTTAATCGCAATTAATGGCATGATTGTCCATAGTTAATCGTGATTAATTGCACATTTTTATCTGTTCAAAATGTACCTTAAAGGGAGATTTGTCAAGTATTTAATACTCTTATCAACATGGGAGTGGGCAAATATGCTGCTTTATGCAAATGTATGTATATGTTTATTATTGGAAATCAATTAACAACACAAAACAATTACAAATATTGTCCAGAAACCCTCACAGGTACTGCATTTAGGATAAAAAATATGCTCAAATCATAACATGG
>CAKALG010015917.1:0-10740 GCA_916700815.1 Helicolenus hilgendorfi
TCTGATTCACCTTGAGCAAGGCAGGCTGCTGGCAACCCACGCCAAGCCACAGAGTTCACTCGTGCTGTGACACCGTTGCGCAATCTACGAGGAAGCCGCTCCGTAATAAATAAATCTGGATGAGGCGGTCCATCTGGGAACAACATTTTTTCAAGCAGAGCTCTCCTGACGTGATGCCTAGTGGGCTTTATAAATATCCTGAGCCCATCCGCGCAATGTGAACTGTGTTTCACCCTCCCACACCCTTCCCCTCTGAGTGTTTGCCTTCTGCTCGCAGTGAAAAGCAGGCTTTACTTTGCTTTGTTTGTCCCTCAGCGCTTGCCTCCCACTTTCTCCCTGTTAACTGTCGGCGTTCAAAAGCAGAACACTGGAAACCACATGTGAAACAGAACTCTCTTGGCTTCACAATGTAGGTGAATGACCCAGAGGGATTCTTTTTTTTTATGTCATATGGGAGCTCGGAAAGATCAGAACTGAAGCTGCGATTTCTATGTACGTGTGGCACTTTTCATTTCAAAATAGCAAACTGCCACGCCAAAAGCAGACCATTATCTTTGTAAACAAATTACAGCAAGTGAGCCATTTTCCCAGTGGTGCCGTGCTCTGATCTGGTGTTGTTCATAATCATATCTGTTGGCGTGATATGATGTTCCAGAAACAAACCTTAATGAACAACAGGCGATAGCAGAGACAAAGTTTTCTGTGTAGCTCTGAAACCTTTTCCCCAACAAAGATCACCGTATAGATATTCTGTGCTTCTCTCTGCACACTGTAGAGAAAGGACTGTGTAGATATGGCTGGCAGCCAGTGATGAATAGAATTTATGGAGAGTTGTGCCCCTACTACTAAGTGTTTGACCTTGTGTTGTAGAACTACACCCCCATCCACCTAATGCATATGTATGACGCATCTACCTGTAAAGGCTGCAATCTTTAAACAGTCAACCGTGGCTGAAGTGATTGAATATTTCATAGTAGCATTAAACAAGCTGGAAAGTTATTTGTTTCAAAATCATGTTTCTGTGTTATATTTGCTGCCAACTACCTGTGTGAAACATAGACTGTATATAAAGATGGACGACATGACAGCTCCCCAAAAGTGAAGCCAAAACATCTCGATTTCCCCCTGGTGGCTGGCTGCAGTATAGATCATAAACCCCACCCCCAACATGTTAGCAGATGGGACCATAGACTGTATGTAAGAAGTGGACACCGTGACGTTACCCATTGTTTTGTGGACTGCCATTTTGAAGCCTCGAGTTAGGTTTGGCCGTCGCCATCTTGTTTTTTTGCAACCAGATGTGACACAAGAGGGTGGAGCTCAGTGCAATCGAACGCTGAGTAAGACATCTTTAGGGGACCAAAAATGTTATTATTAACTTTCAGAAACTGAAAACACACTGTGGAAGAGTTAAGGTTATAAGACAAAAACACGGACAACGTCGTGGTAGCGACCTGTCAATCACAAGGTAGCCACGCCCTAAAGCATACCCTGATTTATAGTCTATTTGACTTTAAATGGGAATATAATTTACTAAATGAACATCATGCTGTATTGAAGAAGACTTGCGATTGAGACCAAAAACTCATGTTTACAATGATTACTGAGGTAATAAAAACGTGAGAAGTAGAGTCATTTTCTCATAGACTTCTATACAATCAGACTTCTTTATGCAACCAGAGGAGTCGCCCCCTGCTGGCTATTAGAAAGAATGCAAGTTTAATGCACTTCCACATTGGCTTCACTTTTCAGAACCGGAGGTAGCCCACTGGATGGGACATGGGCAAAACTAAAAAGTCAAAGTACATGTCAAATAAATTTTTCCCAAAGATGGTTTCTGTCATTTTAGGTAGTTCTATCCCCGATCACTACTGCGCAGACTCTGGCTCCAAATGACGTCAAAATCTCAAGATAGCAGCTCCCATATCCGGGATATTTTTGGTTTCACTTTTGTACAGTGGAAGGAAGTGGAGACGTGTCATCCATCTTTATATTCAGTCTATGGTATAAATGTGAGAAAAGTATAAAATAGTTCCTGCAGACAGAGACACATGCAGATATCGCTCTGAGTATAATGTCTAACACAATTTACTCATTCATTAATAGATTGCAGCTAATTTCCTGCATTTATCTACTGTGTGTGTGCGTGTGTGTGTGTGTGTGTGTGTTTGAGGACTGACACCCTCTGAGCTTGCTGCTCCCTTTGACCTTTAACACCACAGTGTATAATAACTCTTACAGTCTGACAGGTCAACTGAGGCGTCACGGCTGGCCCCCTGCTGTGGGTTAGGGCTGAGCCTTTTTATCATACTACCCACCCGGTGATGGATGAACCCGGCAACGAACTGGCGAGAGGGCTAACAGCGTTGCTCAGAGAAAGCGGATAAGGCGTTGTAACAAATAACACCTCGCTGAACTCCACTCCACTACCTTCTCCTTGTCCCTGGCTTCAGGCTCGTTCAGCTATTCGGTTCGAGCAGCGTTTATTGCTCCACAAAGCACACAGACTTATGGGGTTTAATAGTCCACTGCTCACAGAGACAGTTTCTGATGGCACTTGTCCTGAGTGCCTTAGTGCAAAGTAAGGGGATATCCATTCAGGGCTTTAGTACCGAATTCTGGCTCCACAAAATAGACAGAAATTTTGTGGAACATATTTTTGTAGGCAAACATTTTCTGTATTTTACAGATATCAAATGAATATGAAGTGAAATGGATGTGATGTGTTTTGGAAACACATTTATCATATGCAGCAGAGCTGCATTAAGCTTCAAAGTCACAGTGCACCATTCGCCAGGAAACTGGGAGTCACAGGATCTGTAAGTGTATGTGACGTGAATAACGACAGAATCCTGCACTGGCTTGAGGTTTTACATGCGTTCAGCATCGCTGCACAACAAGCCAAATGGACTCCAGATCCGGGCGCCTATAATGTATTTAATGGATCATTGGAGGCCGACTTTCCAAGCCCCTGTGTTGGGATTGCAAATGCTTGGGCAGCATATAAGAAAAAAGCACACTCAGGTTTGTTGCTCTCCTTTAAAGTATAGAAGAGGGAGATTCAGGGTGCAGTAAGGGGTAATGATGACTAATAAACTTTTAAAAGGGGCATTTCATGAGAAACTATTTTTTTTAAGTTTTTGTGGACAAACATTTGGGCATCTGGAGTGCCTACCAACCCTCAAACTGTGAAATCCCAGTCAGTTTGTTGTGGGCTGCCTAAAGTAGATCACAAAACACACAAGCTCATTAGAATATATCACCCACAGTTTAAGAACTACCTTCACTCCTAACTCCTCAAGTGCCGCCGCTCGGTAAGTGCCCCTTGGCATTGGATACCGACGCACGTAGGCACCCTTTAGCGATTGTATGCGATGCACTGGGCTTCCAACTAACTCCAATGTAAACCCATAGACTGTATATAAGAAGTGGACATAGTTGGCGTGACATCACCCATTGATTTGTAAAATAATGTGTTTTTTGAACATTAAAGCATGTAGACATGTTCTAGTAGAAACCCAAAATACAAGTATGAACCTGAAAATGAGTATGATACAGTATGTCCCCTTTAAGATAAGCGTGCATATTTTTGGTCAGTATCAAAGGCGATCATTCAATTCATTGCACATTCTCTTTTCAAATGAACCACACTGGAAGAAAATGCTTGTTGGCTTCTAATCACATGTTTTAAGACCCCAACACAATCCTAAATAAAACTGAAATGTCCAGCAGAGACACCTGGGAATGTGGTCACAGCTGAGACAGCCACACTCTCCGATTTCTCCCCATGTGACCAAACCTTAAGTCCTCTGCTTCCACCTGCGCCTGGTCAGTCACCCTGGAGCTGAGCGCCTTCAGCAGGGGAAGGGCTTTCCAAGCCCCCTTTGATTTATTCAGTATTTGGCTAACCTTGCTCTGAACCTTCCCCATGAGATTTCCAACCATTTTAGCCCTCCTCTACGTGAACTACATGCCTCCTCGACCTAGTTCTATCCCAACATGCTTCCTCTCCCTCTGCTTTCGCAACAGCTCACTCAGGAGAATGAGAAACAGGCCCTTGAAGGGAGGCTCGGGTTCTCTCTCAGCAGAGCCTGTACCCCCACCCTCCTCCCCACCCAGTGCGGGTCACCTACTGATCACAATGTGCGGCCCTATATCGTGAGTGCACAGGAGGGCATTTATGGTTCGCTTGGATTCAAATGGATGTTTATGAGCCTTGTCTGGCAGCCAAAGGGCAGGCACTATCCCAGCTTTTACAGCCACTCTCATGGGTTCGCCTTTGCTTGTGTGTTCTTGCTTTGACTTGTGCTCAGATATGGGGTGTCTCTCTGTGTGTGTCTGGATCTGTGATCTCCATATATCCCCTCGTGTGTTGACGACTAGGGGTAGAAGTGTTACTGTCGAGGCAGCGAGGGGAAAGTTCTTTGTATATGTACTCTGTGTGTTTGTTTTACAGAGCCCCGAGACCACATGGAGTTCACTTGTCTTTAAAGTCACAGTTTACTCGTGTCCCATACGATGTTGACTGGTTTCATAGATCTTCAATATTTAGAGAAAGAGAATCTGCATTTATTTAAAAACGCGTTGGCTTCATGATTAACCTCACAGCGAGGAAGGAAACAGCGCGGTCCACAGATAAGCACACAGTTGCGCTCCGTTGCATCTTCACTGAACATTGCTCTTTGCTCTGATCTAAATATACTAGTTACAGTCTCAGGAGGAGCAATCGGGGCATCTCAGTGAGCAAACAGAGGGAATGAAATGGTGAGGTCTGTAGACAATAAGGAAGTGCTTTGTGTGTTCTTATGACAAGTCAACACATTAATCCATTAAATCACATGATGGTCCATGATTAATCAAGATTAATCACACATTTTTTTATCTGTTCAAATTGTACCTTAAAAGGGAGATATGTCAGGTATTTGATACTCTTATCAACATGGGAGTGGGCAAATATGCATGTTTTATGCAAATATTCGTACATAACTATTATTGGAAATCACTTAACAACATAAAACAATGATAAATATTGTCCAGAAACCCTCACAGGTACTGCATTTCACATAATAAATATGCTCAAATCATAACATGGCAAATTCAAGCCCAACAGGCAACAACAGCAGTCAGTGATCTGACTTGACTGTGACTTGCCTAAAACTGCATGTGATTATCATAAAGTGGGCATGTCTGTAAAGGGGAGACTCGTTGGGTACCCATAGAACCCATTTTCATTCACATATCTTGAGGTCAGAGGTCAAGGGAGCCCTTTGAAAATGGTCATGCCAGTTTTTCCTCCAAAAAATTTAGCGGAAGTTTGGAGCGGTATTTAGCATCCTTCCCTTTCCCTTTCTAGTATGACATGGATTGCTGGTTTTCTAGTTTCATATGATACAAGTATTTTCACTCTAGCTTTAAAATTGAGCCTGCTTCCACCTTCAAAAGATTGATTACGTTAATGCATTAAAAAAACGAGTGGCATCAAAATGAAGTTGTGTTCACGCGTTATCACATTAACTTAAAGCCCTAGTGAAGGCTATTTTTTTTTCAAATAACATTAACCGCCATTTCCTGTGGTGTAAAAGAGAGCGATGAGACTTTTAGTACAGATGATCATCTTACTGAATAAAATATCATACACAGCAGTATTATTATACAGTACGCTGTGGTGATTCTCCTGCCGTACAGTTGTGTTAAAAATATGTCCAACACAGGCTCCCCATGAGGTTAAGAAAAGCACAGCTGAGCGCGGTATTTTCATTTTTACCACAGCCCCTTCTTTTATTGCAATAAACCTCAATGTGGTCCGATTTTAGCCTCATCTCATTAAACATTAAGGAGTTCCGATTCACTGTCTACCATCTGTGGGGTGAAAAAGAGCACAAAACCCCCCCTTAACCTTATTAGTTATTTTATTGCAACTCATGATCCTGAATGCTCTTGTGTTTCTTTGGAGCAGTATAACCTCAACTATTCATTTTGCTTCCTTTTAGGTTTGGTTCTCTCTGTTGGTCTCCACTTTACTTGTCAGAATATATAATCTTTACATATGGCCTTCATGCACCGGAAAGCTGACTATCACACATAACCAAGCAAGAACAAGAGCTTATTATAGGGGTTGCTTTGGAAACAATGGTACACACATTGGTCCTTCAGTTGCTTAATGACTAATTGGTCTTGTTGTGTAACTGAGGTTCCACTGTAGGAAGTAAATATTGCTTAGATGTCTCAGGTCTCTCCAGGATTGCATAACCTTGAATCTGGGTTTAGTAATATGCCAGTTCAACACAGTGAGTCAACTGTGTGAGATACAGAATTTCTGTGGAACGGTACATGCAGCTAGGTGCTAACTACATGTAAGGTGGGATACAGCTGTTTGTGTTTATCATATTTAGTTAATATGATCCTCTTTTTTTAAGTTTAGTTTTATTTGATTAAAAGTCTGGGCATTTTAGTCTTATCTTAGTCAAAGAAAACCATTTTAATGTGGTTTTAATCAATTAAAAGTGTTGACATTCTAGTCTTTATTAGTCGTCAGATTATACTGAACATAGTCAATCTAGTCAAGCCAAAATATCCAAAATATATTTTGTTATGCTCCATTTTAGTCTCTTCTTTTTTCATCAAGATTATTGCCTGCTAGTCACAGATAGGGTTTAATGACGTTGGTGCCATGGTATTGTTGACGAACATGTTTAGCCATTGTTTCTGTTGAAGACATTCATGCTGATTTCAGCTAAAGTAATAGTTCAACTATACGCAATACGCATACTTCATCTTGCTGAGAGTTAGAAGATCAATACCACTCCCAGCACATCTAAGTCTTTATGCTAAGCTAGTTAGCTGTGGGCGGTAGCTTCATATTTATTGTACAGAGAGTGGTGTCGATATTCTCGTCTAACTCTGGGTAAGAACGCAAATAAGCACTTTACCCAAAATATCAAACTATTCTTTAAACATTCTGAAGTTAAGTTTTCATTCAGCTCACATAATCTGAAATCACAGATCAGTTTCTCCTTTTTGTAAGAATTTAGACGACAAGCTCCTTGCAACTGTCCCATTGGGGACACACCTTTGTTTAATTTCAGCTCTAAGCTGTCTTTTGGTAATTCAGCTAGAAACTCATCTCTTCCAGATTTTAAGATGCTTTTTCTATAATACCCTCAATCTAAAGGTGACTGTGACACTCTGGCATTGATGCATCTCATCCATTGTGAATTTACACCCCTCTGTTTTGAGCTAAAGCCTTGGAACATGCTCAGATTTGTACACAATAAAACAAAAGAGGCTCCATATTGTCCCCTTTTCTCTGGAATATTAGCCTCTGGGGTTTCGCTAATACAAATCACATTTATATGATCTACTACCACAAACATGTAGCAGTTGTAGACAAGATTGTATGAGAGTGAGCCAAGCTAACAAAACCGCATTTGATGTATTGTCATCTTTGTAACAGACAATAAAATAGTTCACTTTTTTAAAAAGTTGACTTTGAACTTTAATGACTGCTGTCCTTTCAGGGCTCCATAAATACAACACAGACTCTCTGCCTGTCCATGTTCATTTAACGTGGTTTAGACCACTCTGCATGTGTGAGGAGGAGGTCCTGACCGACTTGTTTGGAGTTCATTATGTTTATGGAGAATTACACCATCCCCCTTCACCATTTTCTGACAGCAGAGAACAGACAAGAATACACATGCGCCCCCCCGGCTCACCCCCCCAAGCGTATGTTTTATGTTTTGACAACATCGTCTGTCACAGTCACTGATCTCATGCTTGGAATAAATCAAAGGTGTTATCACACTGCCATGAGAGTCAAAACCCAGACACAAAACAATCAGTACCTCCCAAGTGTTCACTTTTTCTATTTTCATCATGCACAAAGAAACACAGCGCGTCTCTAAAACTCCGTTTTATTATCTTGTTTTGATTCAAAGACACATTAAAAAGAGGATAAAAAAAGAAGTGTAAAAACAGGCTAAAACAAGTGTCACAAAATAAAACCTCCCAGAATAACTACTGGTACAGACCTATGCATGGCTTCTGTTCAAAGTGAGGATGGCATTCAGTCCTTCATACTATACACATTCAAATGGGACCATTCTGCAGTTCATCAATTAATTCTACCTGCAGAAGCAACCGCCTTGCACGTCCCCTAAGTATTTGTCTTCACACTATCATGGGGCCTCCTCCTTTTCCAGATGTCTTAAGGTCCATATTCCCTTCATTAACACCCCAGAGCTGTTGAGGTCTCTCTCACATTGTGTGCAATCCAGGTTCATGTCCTCCCTTTGAACGTGTTCATGCAGGTGTAACTCCCAGAAAACTTGTGGATTTCTTCAAGTGCAACTTGTGGCATGAAGCTAAAAAGTGCATAAAGAGCAGGAAAGGAGTGTTAAACATGAAACAATTATGGTGATAAAAAAAACAATAGGGATGCACCGATCCAACTTTTTCAGTCCCGATATTGATAGCAATACCTGGGCTTTGGGTATCGGCTGAAAACGATTACTGATCCAATACCAGTGTCTAATCAATAAGCTGTATGCCTTACTGTGTGGAAGTGATGGGGATCATTCTTTTATGTGTAAGGAAACATCTGGCTTGACTTAAATATTGCTTTCCTAACAAATAAATACATAGATATGCATTGACTGAATTGTTATTTATTAAAATAATAAATTGTACACCAAAATCTTGGTAAAAAAATCTTCAAAATTAGTAAGTGTAAACCTTTTTAATGCAGCAATAAATTGGTCAAAATTTAAACAGGAATTACAATTCCAGTAAATAATGTATATAGCATATAAACATAGAATTGGATTGAATAGATCGGCTCCATTTTTTAACATATACCCGATCCAGCTATTTGAGTCAATATCGGCCCGATATCTGATCCGGTATCGGTGCATCCCTAAAAAACAAGACAAAACCAAAAAAAATGTCAAATGAAAATTGTTTACCTTTTTAAAATGACAAGGGCATGCATAGTCCAGGGCAGGTAAAGGAAGGCCTTGTCAGCTCGGACTGCATCCACAGTCCTCTGGGCAACTACCTCGGGTTTGAGAGGGGGGAAGAGCTGGGGAAACCTACAAAAGATATAAAATATAGTAGTTTTGAGACAAAGTGATGGTCTTGCTGATAAAATTAAGAATGCATTTTCAAGGTGAAATTACAGTGCAAAGTGCTTTAGCTAGCTAGACATGCTTTAATGGCAACATAGCAACACAGTTTAGATAAACTGTTGGTGTAAGCGGCCAAACTGTGCATTAAATGTTTCTGATTGTACAAAACATTCTGTGTTACAGACGTAAAGCACCTTACACAGTTAAGCACTATTATCCACAAAGGGGCAGACAGACTGACAATTGCTTAATGAAAGAGTAATTATGCAAATTATTATTGTTTTTTAAAAATAAACTTACACTTTGGAGGTTCCCAGACTGTCTTTTATTATGGTCTACTGGTCTACTCATTGCAGAGAAAGAGTCAAGTAGTGAGACTGTAGCATACATTATCTGGTAACCATGAATGTCTGCGTAAAATATAATAAATTTCATTGCAATCGAACCAATAGTTGTTAAGATGTTTCACTCTGTACCACAACCATACAGAGGTGCTAGTGGAAAAGTCAGTGGATCCCTACAGTCAGTAGGATTCATCCTGTGGGGAACATGAATGTATGAAATATGGGAATCCATCCAGTAGTTGTTGAGGTATTTCAGTCTGATTGACTGACTGACCTAAGAATTGACATCCTGAGAACCAGTGATGTTAATAATTAACCGTTTAACCGTTAACTGATTAAGAATTTTGACCAATTAATGCTATCAGTTAAACGGTTTAAAAAAACTATTAAGAAATGTAAAAACAAGGAGGAGCAGCTTGTCACTAAAACAATAATAGCTGGTCCACCTTAAAGGTGGTTTAAGTGTTAACTTTGGGTAGCAGGTAGCAAGGGAAATTGGCTTGTGTATTGGGGCGTTGTAGCACTTAACTCACTGACAAATAGCCTAAATTGTACACATACTACACTGCAATGTTTACAGCTATAATGCAACTGCTAACTTCATACTCATTGTTACACATTCGGCGGGCCGCCGGCCTTGCAATACACTGGCGGAAACCCTGAGAAAGTATGCCAGGCAGACACACAGCTGACAACCTCGCAGATGAACTTATTGATACGGTGGAGACTTACTGGGAAAGTGGCTGCATGATTCCACGACAATGCATGCAACATTATGGCTACTAACTCTCTCTCCTGTTGGTAAACACTGGATTCAACCTGTTTGCGCATCTTTTATCATTGCAGCTGGGCGGCTGGTTAGGCAGTCTAACCATAGCAACAGGCTGCACGCAAGGCACTAATCTTGTCGGTTAACGGTAAATGATCGGTTAACGAGTGACGGCTATCAGAAAAAAAATTTGGAATTAGCATCCCTACATGGAATCATACGTGGGATCACACCAGCCGTGACACCAATGAGGCAATGGCCCCTTCCCTACTTCCGGCACCCTTGCTCGGAACACACCCATCTCAACTACACACCTGTGAAGTTTCGTGACTACATCTTACATGGTTATGACACCATCGCGGTGACAAAATCTGTCAGCAGGTGTCTCCAGGACCACATTTTGACGACATGACGACACACACACACACACAGACTCAGAGTTGAAAACAATACAAACATATCATCTTTAAATACCTGACTCTCATGCCCTGGAACATCTCTG
>CAKALG010015918.1:0-14693 GCA_916700815.1 Helicolenus hilgendorfi
CGCCATTGTTTCCATTGTTAACGATGTTAGCACCGTTAGCTAAGAGCCACCAGCTCAGCCGTCGCCATGTTAAGAGCCGTGCGGAGGCAATAGAAATGCTCCCAATCTCGCATTTAGCACCTTAAAGAGAGTAAAGATCAAACAATAATAAAAATCTATGTAGCATTTATGACAGAAGTTTCCTTTAAACTCTCTAAAGTCAAGCAGGTCAATTTGCTGACCTAAAACCCAATAAACAATACTTTATCACTTTAGCAAACATTCTTTATTACTAGGAAATAGCTGTTATTATATTTCCTCAGAAATATTTTAGTTTCTGTTTTAGTTGGTTTTAAAGTTGACACGCTTTGACAAGACAAGCCTTACAGTGCAATAAAGTGACCCACTAGATATTATATAAGATGCTCGTCAGTGCTGACACTCTTTCTTAGAAGTTCTTAGCAACTACCAGCTTGTAACTACAAACTAGTGATTTGACTAAATAACTGCCAAAATAACAGTTTCAGGGAAATAAACAATAACTTAGCTTTAAATCCTTTGTAAATGTAGGTATGTCTCTGTTTAATGTAAACATGGAGAAATATGTGTGTTTCAGAGTTTGCAGTATACATTTAGAATGAGGAGGAAATAAATCTAGATAATCTAGCATGTTGTTGGGTTATTTAGTCTAGTATTTTTGGCATAACATAAAATCTTCCCAGTTTATATTATTATTATACAGCATTTTAAGCAGATATTTTTTGAAGATGCTACTGAAAACAGTGAGAAATGCAGGTTGAATGTTTCCAATACCTTGTATATCTTTGTCAAACAGCTTTTCCAATTGTTTCTTGTATCTCTCCATATGAATACTAAACTGTCAGATTGTTCTCTATGCAGATAAATCACCTCCCCACCTGTGCTCATTGTGATCCTGAGCCTCGGTGGGCAACATGTGGGCTCAGAGGATACAGTTTCCTGGGGTTTGCCTCACAAGACAAGTACAGACAAGAGACGGAGAGAGAAATAGATTTGTGAAATCTGACCTGGCTTCTAGTCTTGCAGCCTCCTCTATGAGCTCTGTATATCATGTTAATGTCATGTGAGAGTGTGTATGTGTGTGGTTGGGGTGAATCCTCTGTTTCACCCTCTGGACAAGAGTTGAAAGCTTGTACTGTAGAAGTAAGATAGATTTCATGTCATCAGCATGATAATATAATGATATCTCCTCAAAGCTCATGTTTGAAGTTGTGATTTAATTATAATAAACTCATGACCCCATGAAATTAAATACAGATGTGATTATGTGGCCGTAATGTAGGCTATAAACTCTGACTTTAATATAGGCAATAGAGCATTTCATCATAAGATACGCTGAAGTGTCAGTTAAATGTTTGTCAGTTAAGGCTGACTGTTATGTTAGCTGGTGAATTGGTTAAACTCCGAGCTAGTGTTAACGGTCAACTGGAAATTTCATGTTCCGGTAATGTAAAAGCAGTTCAAATATATACGAGGTTGGTCCCCAAACAGCATATTGCACGTATAGTAATTTAGAAAGATATTTTATTTCAAAAAAGTAGCTTGGCAGGCAAATGTTAATTTTATTCAGTGGGCAACCTCCAGGTCTGAGAAGTGAAGCCAATGCTGACGTGCCTTAAATTTGCACTCTCTCTAACAGCCAGCAGGGGGCGACTCCTCTGGTTGCAAAAAGAAGTCTGATTGTATAGAAGTCTATGAGAAAATGACCCTACTTCTCACCTGATTTATTACCTCAGTAAATATTGTAAACATGAGTTTATGGTCTCAATCGCTTGTTTCAAGTCTTCTTCAATACAGCATGATGTTCATTTAGTAAACTATGGTCCCATTTAGAGTCAAATAGACCATGAAGCAGGGGATGCTTTAGGGCGTGGCTACCTTGTGATTGGCATGCATTGTCCGATCTGTGAGCTGTCGTTGGCGTATTTGGCTAACTCTGTTTATAGACATAAAACTTACATAATTAATGCTGCATTTACAGGTAATGAGGCAGACCGAAGAATACAAACCAGATATCATTTTAGTGGAGGAGCAGCAAGATGGTAAAATTAGGTGAAGTTTTTGCCGTATTTACAACTGGATGTTACGTATGTTGCTCACACAAGGAGAATGTTTTTTTAAGTTTGCAATATAATATTAAGAGAAAGCTGCATTTCATAGCTACAGCATTACTAGAATAATTACATAAAATAAAAAAAACACTAAATAATTTAATTTAATATATTTTATTCCATTCTTTGTAAACAATACAATATCACCATAGCAACATTTGTTTGTCGGTGCTGACATTCGGCCTGATTCCATGTGAATGTAGAATAAAGCTATTAATGTTTGGCCATATAGCTATTAGCCAGGGGTTGACAAAACTATAAGCCCTATGTGGCTCAGTTTCTTTGTTTTAGTGTATCTTGTTTATTAGATTACCAGAGGAATGCTACCCTTCTACTGCCACCACTTGTTCCAAGAAAAGTTCCTGTACAGAGGAAATGAGACCTAAATCATTTTTTTGTGGTATGCGCCTCCTTTGAAAGGAGCCTGCATGTTCTGTCATGCCTTTCCATACTCTGGTTTATTTGTTCTTTCCTTAAATCTCAGGTGTTGTGTAGCTGAGAAGATTAAAGAAGCGCCCTTTGGCAAAGTCTGGAGCGAGGGCTTAAAGAACGCAGGTGTAAACACTACATCAGAGCCGTTACATACTCCCCTCCCCTCCGGATTCATTTAATTGCACATCTAAACTACATCTCGGTAGTTAAGAAAATCTCAAAATCTGTGGAGGGACTTTGGCTGAATGTAAAATCTCCCATAATATCTGAGTGATTGACATGTCATTGTACCAGAAGAAGGTTTCAAAACCCAAACTAAAAAAACAAACAATAGCTGTTGAGCCCAGCAATTAGTGGTTTTGTCATGTAATTGGTAGTCAGGGGAGGAGTGGAAATGCATCCTATTGCACAAGGAACGAGAACAACACTAAAACATTCCTGTGTCAGAGCAGATAAACTCTTCTCTAAGTTACAACTGTGTTAAATGACAGGGATTTTGCTCAGTTTTCAACTGCAAAGCACGATCATACAACACATTTAAAAGTCAAGTTGGATGTGTCAAAGGAAGAGTTATGTCCTAAGTGGTTCTTGAGCATAAATATAATTCAGGCTGCTTTCCAGAAGCTCCTCACTTGTGACTGAGGGCAGCTCTGTCAAGCTTTCTGACCTGACCCAGTTAGTCAAACACGGGTTTATTTAGACACCAAACACCAACGCTTCAATCCAACCATCGATCTCCTTCTCAACTATATTTTTACTGCCATTAAAGCCCTACTACTGCGGCTTTCCTCCGGGACACACTACTCTCTTGTACTTTGCTTTTGCACGCTGTTTGCCACTCCGCTGCCAACCACATGAGTGGAGTAGCAGAGCAAAATCAGGCCCTTTGAATTACTCATAAGGAGGAAGAAGGAGTTAAAGAGGCCATTGTGTTTATTTTGGTCTCAATGAAGCTGTTGTGCACTTTAACTGATATCTTTTTTTTTTCATTTCATGCAGCCATTTTTTTTTTCTGAGAAAGGGGTGCTGTGCGTGTGTGTGGTAAAGTGTGATAACAAGGGAAGAAAGCAGAGTTAATGTGTATGTGTAAAACCGCTTAATGGCTCTGGCTGCTGTTTCTGTAAGATCTGAATGGAATCGTTTGTGTGGATGCAGAGGTGATTTTGCAGGGGCTTGTGGGTAATCATAAGGGGCGACCTGAGACCTTATCATCCCGTCGTCATACAGCATGTAACCTTTTGGGTTGCATGTTATTTAGAACTGCTTTTTTCAACGGAAAATTTTGTTTTATTTAGTATTGTGGGTGAACACCCCCTTTAATCCAGACAGAAACCACCTTACCTACTATTAACTGACTACCTCAGTGTACTCAGACCCCTGTGGTGAAATGTGTATGTATGCGGGAACCACATCTCTAAATACAGAGGGTACGACCCGGTCCACATGTGCCCCAGATTTCATGTCTTGACCAACCTGTCCACTTTGAGTCCCTTTTCGTGTTTCTGCAAAGTAACTGCTTTGTGCTTTGACTAAAAAGAGGAAGCACTGACTCAAGCTAAAAAACATTGCTCCCACAGAGCAAAGCTTTTTGCTAATTCATACGACCTGAACTGGACTCAGTGAGAGTGTGAGCGAGGAGGAGAGGCAGAAAAAGGGAGGGAGAAAGTGCGCTTGTGGTTGTGTATCTGCTCTGTTCAGGCATCTCTGCTGTCGGGCTAAAAGTAGAGATCCTTTAGTCATAATTCAATTCGTCACAACACAGCCGCAAAAGAATGACAAGCTAGAGTAACCATGCCTTATAAGACCTATTGTCTCTGGGAGTGTTGAGATGACAGCAAAGACATCTTATACATCCCTTTTTATTACAGGAACTCTGAGGTCAGTGCCACATTTAGGTTATGCTTGTAGTTGTAGTAATACAAAGTGTGATATCTGTTACTTGCTTCATGGCCTTTTCATCTTTCACTTTATATTTTATTTCATGCATTTTAAAGCTATTTCTACACTGCCAAGAACATTATCACATGACATAAGATCAGTGGTCCTCAAACCTTGTGAGGCTTTATAGGAATGGCAGTGTTGGCCGGTCCTCCACTTTTATCCAAACTGAAATATCTCAGCAACTGTCGGATGGATTGCCATGAAATATTGTACACACATTAGTGAGCCACTGACTTTTTATCTATAGCACCACCAAGGGGTCAAAGATTTTATTCATCCAGTGAAATATCTCAACATCTATAATATTGATTGGCACAACATTTGACATTCATTGTTGCAGATGACTTTGGTGATCCTCCATGACGTTGACTTTTGTGGTTTTGAGTGAAATATTTCAACAACTATTGGTTGGACTGTCATGACATTTTGTACAGATATTCATGTTCTTGTATTGACTTTGATGATCCCTTAACTTTTCTTTAAGCACCATCACCAGGTCAAAATTTTAATTTGTCCAATACTGGTTTATGACCATAGACTGTATATAACAAGTGGATGTAGTCGCTGTCACGTCCCTTATTGGTTTGTGGACTGCCGTTTTGAAGCCTATTTCGGCGTTTTGGCCGCCGCCATCTTGTTTTTTTGCAACCAGGAGTGACACGAGAGGGTGGAGCGAAACAAGTAAACACTGAATAAGACATTTTTAGGCGACCAAAATGTTACAATTAACTTTCATGAACAGAAAACACACTGTGAAAGGGAAAACACAGACAACACCCAGAGGAGTCGCCCCCTGCTGGCTGTTAGAAAGAATACAAGTTTAAGGCACTTCTGCATTGGCTTCACTTCTCAGACCCGGAGGTTGCCCACTGTTTCTGACCAAATACAAGCAAACGTAATGACAGCCTCAGCTGTACTTTATGTTTAGTGCTAAATGCCAAATGTTAGAATGCTGACACGCTAAAATAAGAAAGTGAACATGGTAAACATGATACCTGCTAAATGTTAGCATTGTCATTGTGATCATATTAGCAAGTATTTATCTTTAGATAAATCTTGTGACCCCTTGTTGTATTCAGACCCTCAGGTTGGGAACCACACCGTATAAGACTGTTGCAAAATCACACAACCGCACACTTCAAGCTGAGTTTATTCAACACAGAATTCTAATTTTGTGGATAGAAGATCTCAAAGATTTGCAAAGCCACTACTAATGATGAAGCTAATGATTTACAAAGAAAATAGACCAGCGGTGGTAAATTTGCATTCAGCACCAATAAGAATGAAACACTTGAATATTCAACACAGAACACACAGTATTATTTCCACCACTAACCCAAAGAGCTAATTAGAACAGAAAATATAAGTGATCCAACCTCCAGCTGTGTCTGTGAATAAACACACTGATGCCTGCCGGCCAACCTCTGCATGAATCTGAGCGCTGTGATTGGCTGGTTTGTTGCAGAGAGTCATCTGGCTGCGAACCGCTTGGCAGTGTTGTTCAAAGGGAACGTCACATTACCATCGGTGTATCTCAGTCAGAAGTGGGTCAGTGGAGGCATTAACATACATTACACACCAAATGATGCAATATGTGGGAATATCCTCCTGCTCACTGTCCACTCATCTTCAGTGGAGCTGCTGCAGAACACTTTTAGCCTGTATGGAGCTTAAATATGTCTTATAAATACACTAGTGTTAATGTGTACAATGCAAGCAGTTGGTGTGCAATTAAACACTAATATAAGCAGTTTAAAAGATAAAACACTCTGAGAAAATACCGTAAAAATACGGGCCAATGTTCTGTGTTAATATAAAGGAATTTTCTGAATCGATTTTTCACATTGATTTAACCTGTTTAAAGCAAACAAAAGCCAATGAATGCACTTTTATATATATTAATGTTTACAAGAAGGGGAAAAAATACCAGAAGAAGAAAAAACATGTTCAATTGCATATATTGTGGTAGATTTATTTGAGCATGTTGCTGTAGCCTAATAGCTGTTCAAATAGTTATTTCATCACATTAAAAACATTATATTGATCTGGTGATTATTGTATTTTAGCATTGTTTTAGAGTGGAAGAAAATAATGTAAATTTACCAGAAAATGTAGGCTACTATATAATTTTACATTTCAGCTTTGATGAAACTGTCCATAGAAATGCAGTGCAGATTTAATTATTAATTTATATTTAATTAATACCATTTATTATGGAGCTCTGAGCATGTTTGTGTGTTGAGAAATTGGCTGAAATTGGCTTTGTGTGTGTGTGTGTGTGTGTGTGTGTGTGTGTGTGTGTGTATGTGTAACTGTGTGTTTCAAATGGGAGGGGGCATATATTAGAGTTAAAGGGCTAGTTCGACATTTTGGGAAATATGCTTATTTGGCAGAGAGTTAGATGATATTAGATATCTGTCAGGTCAATATATGGCTACAGCCAGCAGCTGGTTATGGTAATGTAGGCGCCAGGTGGAATAAAATGAGAATATTACATTACATTTTTTAAACCGTCCATCGTGAGTCCATCAATGTTACAATGCTAAATTGGTGGGCTACTCTTTGAAAAACAAAAAGCATTATACTGTATGATTCACAGAGTGACATGATAAGTGCTCAGCCACTCTATGAAGCATCATTATCCATAATGCTTTAGCCACAATCCTGGCCAGAGATAATTTTTTTTAATGACTGTAAAAACATTTGAACAGCAGTCAATTATTAATCAACCTAACAGCAGTTTGCCCTTTTTTCTTTTACCTCTGAATGATCATCAGTCAGGTCCTGCTGAACGTAGGTTATGATTACCTCTGTTTTTTAAATAAATAAAAAGAAAACACTCACACAAAGTACATGTTGAAAAGATTTTCTTGTGGTGCATAATGTTTGCTTTAAAACATCTGCCTGTTACACAAGAACGCCCACACTGCAGAAGGAAAGCTGCTCGCGGCTTTCTAAAAAGGGTAAAAGTTGAAAAATCAATGAAAAAACCCGTGCACAGAGCTCCTGCAAAGACGGACAGCATCAAGTTCTCACTGGTCAAGGATTCATTACACTGACTAATTATTACAATCATTGCAACCAACTGGTTATGACTTTAACAAGTGGCATGTTAAAGCTTTTCTTCCTCGTAACCTTTGAGCATTAGTGTGTATCAGAGCCTACTCAACCGTGCAGCAAACAACCCCACCTACACAGCTGAAGAGATCCCTCTTGGCCACACTTCAACCACAACTTTTGCCCTCTTCTTAACCTCGATCACAACCGCAAGTCGCAAACCGTTTCGGCGCTGCAGCCCACCTGTAAGCCCACGCCTGCTTTCACACTTTACAACTGACCCTTGGCAAGCCTTACCGTCCTCGAAGAAGACATCCTCCGCTTCTTCGCGCATCATCTCATCCAGGTCATCCTCCGCAATGTCGGTCATAGCCATCACTATTCCTCTTCTTCCTCTCCTTCTTCTTCTTCTTTCTTCTCCTTCTTCTCCTCTCCCGCCTTGTCTCCCTCGGCTGACTAATCGACGCTTCACAGAGAGTGACTGGGCTGTAAAATTGAATCAATGCCGGCTCGGCCTCTTCGCTTCAGGCGACAGTCCGATCACCGGAAGGCTCCTCACTCGAGCAGCAGAGGACTGGGACTGAGCTGAGATTCAGCTCTCTGCACGAGGATGTGTGTGTAAGTGCCAGGTGAAGTGTGAGTGTGTGTGTGTGTGTGTGTGTGTGTGTGTCGGTGAGAGAGAGGACTCCCAGCGACCTTCACTAAGTTTCTGCAACACTGCCGATTTCATAATATCCTGTACAAAGCTGAAGTGAGAGTGTGCTATTCGGAGAGCACTTGTATGAGTAAGTGTGCGCATGTGTGTTGTACGGGGAGGGTCAGTGGTGTGTGTGCATGCATGTGTCCATATGCACAGTATGGCGCTCTACAATGAGTCAGCTTGACTGGTGATATAAACAGGAATAATTAGATTTTGTATTTTGAGCCGATGCAAAAAAAGGTGTGAAAATGTGTGTGTGTGTGTGTGATTGTGTGTACATGGCATGGCGTGAGATGTGGCTCTACTTGTCATTCCTTCACAGCTCACTAGGAATCATGGGACCAAGCTGATTGCTCTCTCTATTTTTTCACTTGGCCCACATCGAGGGGGGCCTCAGCAGAGCTGATAACGTCTGCTGCTGCTGCTGAAAGTCTCCATGGTGCCGCTCAGGACGCAGTGAATAAACACACACACACCTGCTCTGAAGAGGACAGATTCAGACACCGTGGGCGGCTTCATTTATACCTCTCTTCTAGTCATCGTTTTTACGTTTGGGACATCAGTTTTGATGGTGATATTTGAGTCACAGAGCTACAATAAGCATCTTTTCCAAACATGGATATGAGTCAAATTTTGGACAACTCTGCAGGTTGTTTGGCGCCACATGCTGCTGTTTTGGAGATATTTCCTAAATCCTCAAAGATTCTTTTATCCAGCTGGAACGACAAATATTCCACCTGCTGCACAATAGAGTGCTGCAGGAATGAGTACTAAAACTCGGAAATGAGTCAACGTGTTGTATGAATGGGATTTTAGTTAGATGCCTGAGCGGCGAACTCGAGGCTTCAAAGCGGCAGTCCATAAACCAATAGGGGACATCACAGTGACTAGGTCCATCAGTTTTGCATTCATATCATAAAACAAAGTATTGGACGAATCAACATTTTGACTGGAGGAATGAAAGAAATTTCATTCAACACACCAAAGTGATGGGCCGACTCACAATGTCAACTCTCGAGCCACGCCGTTAGTTCGGTTATAAATGCTGTGGTAACAATGCTGCATATGTCTTGGACAGAAAATTACCTCAGCTTCAGCCGCTGTAGCTCAGTCATTGAGACATGTTTGCTACATTTGGGGCACCCAAAGCAAACTGGGTGCAACTTGTGAACTAAACTTCTTGTCACATGTAATGACAAACTTTCCAGGCAGTCATGGACAGGGTGAAATCATTTTCATCCAGCGTTTTGAGAGTTTTGCACCATCCCCAGGAGGCCCCTTACCAGTGCCTCTCAAGCAATTCATGTTCAGTCCCAAATTACTGGTAGCATGCAGTCTTGTCTCTTTTTGACCTTTAATTTATTCTAAGATGAAAAAAGTAAAGAAAAACAGCCAGATACAGAATTTCTTCCTCTGTCTCACACCGTGTCTCCATCTGTCTCCGCTGTGCAGTTTCTCTGACTCACACCCCATTTACACAAACCAATTCCCAACCAAAATAGAAACTAGGCCTTAAGTCAATTCATTATCACTTTTCCTTTAGACTTCCTCTCCCCTGCCACCGCCTGCCTTTAAGGCCAAAGCTCAAGGGACCAAACCTGGAGACAAACTCATTTTCACTGAGGCTAGTCCAGACAATTCAGATGCTTCACATCTATCAGGAGGTGGGATGTGGGCTCTGAATACACATGAAGAACATGTGACTGAAAGTTGCTTTGTGTAACTTGTTGGTTTAACAGCGATGTTTACAGATTTATAGGATGAGAGGATTTCTTATTTGTCTGAGGTCATTGAGGAGGAGGATTTGAGAAATAGACTGGTGTTTGGTTATGTGTGTGAGACAGTGTGTGAGACACTGTGTGCATGTTATTCTGTAGTGACGCAGTCTTTTAATAGGCTTTTAACTAGGAAGTAACATCACTGCTGAGCTGACAACAGTGCTTTCAGTCACCAGCGAGCTCCATTGCTAAAACCTGCTGATTCAGTTAGGTCATCGGGTCAGTGGTGACAGTGGTGATTCAGGTATAATCAGTTCAGTTTAAAGACTCAGAGGTAAATATTTGTTCATGTACATGTACTGAACATCTCTAGTTTTAGCTTATAAGTGGTGCAGGAGCCTCTTGGTATTACAGAAGAAGAATTATGAAAACTAATAAAAACAATCCTATAATCAATTCATCCTTTAAATCATTTATATCGCAAAAAAGCCAAAGATACGCTGGTTCCAGGTTCTCCAGTGTGATGATTTGCTGTTATGTTTTGGTTTATAACACATTAAACTGAATATCTACCTGAATTTGTAGATGATACCTTAAAATACAACCAGCTCGCGGCTAATGGCGGTCAGAAACATTGGACCGCTCGTCACCGGAAGTGAAGAAGAGCTGGGTTGTAACGTTTGGTAGTAACGTTCAGCATTCACGCAGCGTTAGCAGGCTATATCCAGGATCCAGCAGCAAAGGTGACCGATGTGGACGACGTGCTCGTTTCATTTGCAGAGCCCTGAAGCCCCGCCCCCGCTGCTGAACAGAGTATTTAATGTGTCGCGTGTCCAAATTGCACCAAATTCAGAAAAGTACTCGCTTGGGTCCCATGCAATTCACCCGCCAAGTGTGAAGTCGATCGGATGAGCAATTCTTGAGATATACGAATAACACACGGACAGACAGACAGAGATTATAGTTATATAATTTAAAAAGTTAGTTGTAGTTGCAGCCCTAATGCAAAGACACATTCACTCACAAATACACTCACACAAACGCACACACACAAGGCAAGGCAAGTCTTTTGAACTGGGTGGGACACAGCAGTTTGAAAACACCCTGCTGACAGCATGGAAAGAAACAATATTCATCAATTTGACTAATCCAAAATGAGAAGTGTGAGGGAACAACTTTAAAAGTGCAGACACGATTGAGGAAATCACGCAGGTGCAAACTTCCTGATCAACGTGAAGGAGCGACTTTGCTAACATCAACAGGAAATTACAGAAAGTTGTGAAATAAATTGCATAACGGAACAATCTAGAACCAGGAAGATGCAGAAGAACCACGTGAAGCAATTGCAAACACTGACTTTAAATTAAAACATCCTCTAACCGATGTCACAGCAGACAGCAGGACTATTTTGAATTTGTGCTCTGATCCTAGAAATGGAGAATCACTGGTCATGCAGGCAAGTAAACAGAAATACAGAGCACTGACACAAGCCCACTGTCTTATGCAGATCCGTCCCACTCCCATCTGTTCACTGCTACAATCATCACCACATGTCCTGGTGACTGTTTTCATGCTTTATGTGCAAAACAGTTCTGAGATTAAACCCAGAGTTATTCACACGCAACAAAATGGTGCATGCAGTTGTGAAAAGTTCCAAATCCGAGCATTCACACACATTTCAACAACTTGTTTTCTCCCTCTCGCTCAGTAGCAGCTTCTGAGCTACTTTACAGGCAGGGGTCACGTCTGGGCTGAATTTGCCCTGCTGCTGCATTTCAATGACTGGGTACATTGTTGTCACCAGCAGAGAAAACCCCCTGCTTCGGGAAATGCAAACGCATGCTGCTGGGATGCAAACACACAATGCCACAGACACACACACACACACGTCCATATAATAATTCTCAACAATGCCACCAAAACACTGCACAGACAAACAGGCAAGAACACACAGACACATTTGTTACTCCGGCATCGCAAAGAGTAGCACAATCAGACCCGCGCGGTACAATGGTGTTGTTTGAATGGGGTCAAACAATGGAGCTCTTTGGCATCTGAATCGAGCCAGATGATGAGTATCCCAGGAGGATGAATAGGCGGCTTCAGCCTCCTACACACTCGCTCCTCTGGCCCTGATAATAATGCATCAGTGCGCCGCCTGTTACTGTGGACTAAAATATCCGTTATTAGCATGGAAGCAGCAACTCATTAGCATCCAGGCTAATTCTATGGTGCTAGCTAATTTGCAAGTATGCAGCCTCTTGCACAGATGCTACAACGGCCATAACAATGTAGAGAAAGTGATTAGCATCAGACAACTGTATTCCTACATTAGGTTTATTATTTACTGTCAACTTTTGGCTGGATGACTAAAACATGTTAACATAAAGCAAAGTACACAGAACATTCAATTAAGTCAACTTTTTGCAGATTAATAGAAAAAATGGCAACTAAGCTTAGAGATATTTTTAAAAGCACAGTTTTACAACACAGATGTTTTTTGTTTTTTTAAATAATCCTTACCTGATTTAACATCAAAAGCTATTATATATGTTTGTCAGATCACCTAGTTAAGAGAAGAGTTACTGTAGGCGTTCTTGTTTGTGTCTAAACTGACTCATGCATGAAAATGATTAATGTTCACAGCAGGTTATTCATGCTTACTGTTGCACTCCAGGGCAGTGGCTACCACTGAGGTCACTGAGTTCGTGCCCTGGATTTTTTTCATTTAAATTCTACAATTAACAAGCTGAATTTGTTTTATTTATTTTATCTCTGAATATTGAAATGTGGCTACATTTAGGCCAACATATAATAAATAAATGCAAATTTCTCCACTGTGGGACTAATAAAGGATTATCTTATCTTATCTTATGTCAATAAATAAAGCTTTCAGTCTTAATTTTACCATCAGAATTTTATTTAAGTTTAAATGAAACTTAAATTATATAGATTTGTCATGTTGGGAAATTAAATTTATAAACAATATAATTGGGAAGTTAATTTAAGATTTGTTTTAAAAAACGACAGACTTTATTTTCATGACGAAGTGTGATTTCAAGCCAATGCATAGCCTAATACTTGCTGATATAATAATAACAAATTAAATATATGTGTAAAGCACCTTTCTCTACAGGACTGCAGAATATGAATCTATAAAGAAACAACGAAACAGGCAATAAAAATCACAAGTGTGAATGAAGAGTGAATAATTTTCCCGTCACACAACAGGATATTGTTGCAACACAAAAAGCCAATTCATAAATCCTGTGGAAACTGGATTTCCGAGTACAAGGATCTTGAGTAACAGCGTGTTGTAACAGCATGCAGCCTGCCCAGAGATATCAAATACACAGAGAGGCGAGCAGGTGGGAAGTTTAAGGAGGAGACAGATGGCAAAACTACGGGAAAAAAGTTCTAAATGTCAGCGTGAGTTCCTCTGCCAAATCATGACAGGTAAAGTGAGGGAAACGGAGGGAGGACAGAAATATAGTATATGTCCTTTTTGGAGGATGGAGCAGTAATTCCCACAGATTACTGTGAGTGAGAGTCAGAGAGGATGATGGGTGGAAGACAAAAACAAGAAAAAAAGACATCATCTCTTCTCCCATCGTTCCCTCCACCCAGGCCTCTGCCTCTTTTTCTCTCCCTCTGAGAAGGCTGACAAAACGGGATGATTGTGAAGGGGCGCCTGGTTACCCTGGTTACAATAATGAGGGCATTGCGTGGTAAATCCAAATCGCAAGGCATCTGTGACTCATTTGAGGTGCACGTGTGGTGTGTGAGTTAGTGTTTGCGTGCGACGCGCTGTGGCTTCATGGATCTGATGGAGGATGACCACAATGTACCACACTGTAGCCCACATACTCATGCATGTAGACACACACTTAAAGACACACACATCTTTTCTACGTCTCTGCAAACTGTTCCAACTGGAAGAAACAACAACAACAAACTGGAGATTACAGAGTAGATCTTGATGCTACTTTCCTACAAGAAGTCCAGGTCATAATCACACCAAAAGACACAAGCAGGTAGAACCTACATTTTCAAATGTTAGACCCGAGAATGGGTATGATGAATACAAACGAGAGCTGCTACATAACACAAAGTGCAATCACCGCTGATTGAAATACCACATGAATACCTGGAGTCAGGGGTGCGAACAACAAAACATCAGAAGTAAGAACTTGCAAATGAGTCTTGAATTTAAAACAGTTTTCGCTCAAACTTCACAGTTTCTCAGCAGCATCCACTCTTACATTATTCAGGCAACAACCACCTGGACAAACAGGCTGCCTGTAATTGTTTGCTGCCTGGTTTAGTGTGAAGTAGGAAGCATGGTGAGATTAAAGAAAACAGCCAAATATGTTAATAAAAAGCAGGAGAACAACTGTAGGTATACCTACTGTAAGCATATTGATATCTCTTCATCTGTATATGGTTGTATGTCCTGACTCTGCGGTACATTATGTTAAAGAATAATCCCAGCAGACGCCTCCTTGTCAGTGTGAAGCCTACAACTCCTTTTGTGCTGTCACCAATATCCCATTTTCGTGCTCTCTCCCCGTCTCTCCCTGTCGCTATTGTATTTTGTCTTTCTCTGTTCCACAATTGGATCCTTTTCTCTCTCGCTATTTTACTCTTTGCCTTTCTGTCTCGGTCCCAGAGTGCACAGAGGGCATCAGACAATGGCAGCAATACAGCCGCTGCACG